>BGPT01001779.1:80589-120420 GCA_003297045.1 Symbiodinium sp. clade C Y103 | reverse complement strand
AATTCCCCAAAAAGTGGCGGAATTTGGGGATTTCGGACCCTCGCGATTTGCGCGCGGCAGCTCTGGGCTACCCATATCGTAATATTAGTAGTAATAAATCAATTCAATATTAAATATAATTAAAGAAAATTTATATAAATATATTTCAAAATATAACATTATTGCAATTTTAATTAAATCTAAATAAATAATATATAATAAAATAAATATGATAAAATAATTCTAATTATTTTTCTAAAATCTTCAAAATCATATATATCCATTAAAAAACCTACATATTTTCATATAATTCAATTCCTCTTATAAATCTTATATAAATTATATATATATATAATTCTTTTTTTTCTAAATAATTTCAAAAGAAATAAATCTAATTTTATTATTTTCATTATATTTATCATCTTATAAAATATTTATCATCATTTTTATCATAAAATTATATTTATCTAAATTTAATAAATATATAAAATATAGATTTCCACAATTTCAAATATTAATATATTATTTTTTTTTTTCAATATCATTATATTTCAATATAAATATATATAATATAATAAATATAATCTATAAAAATTATTTATTTATAAATATTAAATATTAAAATAATATTAATATATATCCATATATATACATTTTAATATTATCTATTCATAATAATCCTAAATTATTTTAATAATTTATATTTAATATAAATTTAATAATTATTTTCAATTAATATTTCTAAAAATAAACATATTATCGTAAATTATTTTATAAAATAATATATACATAAATATAAAACAAATATATTTCTTAATTTTCTAAAAATTATACAATTTTTATTTTTATATTAATAATATATAATTTATCATTTTAAATAAATATATAATTAATTAATTAATCAATCAATTTATTTATTTTAAAGCTATATTTTATTTATCTATATCATGTAATATCGATATATTTTAATATATATATATATATATATATTTATTGTAATATTTTTTTCAATTTTATATTATTTTTTATTACAAATATGTTTCTAATATGTAATATTATTATCAATAAATAATATATTTTCCTATTAATTCTAAATTAATTATCTTAATTTATCATTGTTCATTTGAATTATTAAATGTAGTCAATATATATCTTAATTCATTATTTTTGTTTATTGAGGATAAGGGAGGGATAATGAACAGGATGCCTGCGCCTTCTCCGATTCATAGGTTGGCAATTTCAACATGCCAGGAATCGGAGCCAGCTCGTCCTCTTCCTGCCACCAACGGCCACTGCAGGTAGTCATAAGCACCATGAATTAATTGTAAATCTCATCAACTGGGAACAACTGGGATATGAGGTTCAACTGGGATTTAACATTATATTATAGACTCAATCAACTGGGATTTAACATGATTTAAACATGAACCAACCATTGGGTATGAAATTGTTCAACGGCCTTTCCGTCAGCATCGATCAATCTGGGATACATGTAGCATAGCTCACACTTTCTGGGGACCCATGAAGTTCCTCCTGCACTGCATCGCTCTCTTTGCTGGACTTGCGGGTGGTAGCCGCGGAATGCGCCGGCGACTGCCGGGCCGAAGTGATGGAACTCAAACGACCTCGTTGCTGCTAAGAAGGCGACTCAGTTGGTGCGAAAACATTCCATGGAGATATGGATACAATCATCTCTGATATTTTAAATTTTCAAGACATCAATGATTTGCACTTTGATGCACTTGATGCCCGTGCTTCCAAGTGACTGGTTTCCAGTCGACGTGCATCCTTCGGATCTTGCATTAACTCCTGCCAGGAACTGACTGAAACGTCATGATCCCGATCGACCAGCAGCATCTCGACTCGGTCCTCTGTCGGATCCTCTTTGGGAACCTCTTCAAACACTACATGACCCTGAGCGCAGCGCAGCAATAACTCGCAGCAAGTGCTGAAGATCAGGGGATGGTCTGTGTTTTTGCGCCTGGGATGCTAGTAATATCCACTGATTGCATCATCTCTGAGAGGTTTCTAAGGTCACCAACTACTCCAGAACAGGGGAACGGCTGCCACCGAATTCCACGCCTGATGTGGAGGTGGCAGCAAAATGATGAGTTCATCTCTGCTTTGGCTCTCCCAATCCAAAGGGACATCCTGACAGCAGCTACTTCATTCAGGGTCTTTTGGGTGCAAATGTGGGGTGTAACCAGGTCAGAAGTAGATTTGCCTGATACTAGTAGCTGATATGTAGGACGGTTGTACAGTACAGAAGAGCTTCTAAGAAAAACTACAAGAAAAACTACACCAAATATGGACTTTAGGAGAAACACACATGGGCCAATCCCAACATCAGTGGTACGCAGCTGTCCTTGTTGCTCGGGTTCAGCACGGGATGCATCTCTTTCGAGCGACGCCACCTGGCAAGGGACAGGGCAAAAGTTCCCCTTTCAGCAATGACCACATTTGATTTCAGAGTGGCCAAAGACTTTTCATGGATTCCTCTAAAGATAGCTTCTTGTGCTGTTACTTGTTATTTTCATTCAAAACCTGAAATCAACCCCTTCTCAGTGGACATACGCAAGGAAATATCTCGGTGGCGGACGCTCTAAATCAAGCTAAAGTAAATGCAAGAACTGAGTTTCCAGTAATCTCCCAACATCCTAGCAACATCCGCATCTTGCAAGCAAGTCTCCCTAGCAAGCTGCCGTTGCAAACTTCGGAAACCATGCGATACAAGTCCTTAGCTTCTGGCCCCCTGTGTGACCCTAGATTTCTTCTTATGCAATTCATCCGTTTGTGACAACGCATTGGCGCCCCGGTTTCATGCAGCTTGGCATCAAAGAAGGACAATGACTCATTACGACCTGAAGCTGAAGCTGAATGGACATGACTTGGAAGAACTTTGGCCTCTTGAGCTGAGGATGGATGTCCAAAAGTGCAGCAAGGTCAAACCAGGACACTTTCCCATGTTGAAAATGGATCCAAAATGATCCAAAAAGTCATGAAGGTTCCGGGTGACCAAATCCTTGAGACAGCTATTTCCAATTGGAGCGACTGCAAATTGCCGAGAAACCCATCAGAACTTTTGACACCTCAGATCGAGCGCTGGGACCACAATCAGAACACGCTGCGGCTAATCGCCCTGATACTGGCTGCCGGGCAATGTTAAAAGCTGTGTGTACTACGTGTACTAAATGTAACTGAAGATCACCTTGATCAGCCTTAGCACATCTCAAAACGGAAATAGATGAAAATTGTGCACAACATCTGTTTTTTCTGGAGATCTGCCTGAAAATCTCAGGTAATCTATGGTAATCTCATCATTTTTGGATATTTTTGGTCCATCGCATCTGCCGTTGCCGCTGTTCCGAGGCACCGGTGTTGCAACGATGCTGCCCGCGTTGGTCTTCGGGTCCGGATCAATCAACTTGATAAAGAGATCGTAGACATCTTTGCATGCCACGGCCTGAGAGGCGCCGCTTGGGTGACTTTGGTGCAAGGAGAAATGGCTTCTCTGTAGTAATTTGTACAAATTGCAAAGATTTGCAAAGTGTCCCTTCTTGCTTTCACTTGATCCTGCAATTAAAAGAATTAGGAACCACTTTGTTTTGGCTTTCCAAAAAGCCAATAAACATCAATTACATCAATCATTGGAGGATGGTACCCATCACTACCATCTCCCAGCCAAGTGGCGATCGCAAAGACGCCAGTCTCATGGGCTGAGGTGAAAACGAAAGATCCCACCTTCCTGTCGGTGACATCTGCTTGGGGAGAGGTAATTCTGTAGAATTTCCACAAAATGGAGCCCCGACGTAGCAAAGAGTTGAGCCAACAAACCAACAGGGTCTGGGATGGTTCCTTCAATTGAGCAAAATAGAAACCGATAGAACAAGCAACACAAGATCTTTTCCAGCAATTGCCACGAACAGAACAAGGTCTTGCGGGTTGCTCAACACCTCCCTCTTGCAGGTCCTGACGTTGCTGTTTCCTGCCAGCATCACTTGGCTCTTGGGGTCTTGGATCTCCTCAGGTGAAGGTGTGAACGTCGAGACTTGGGACATGGATGAAGCTCTGCGAGCTTCAATTTCGCCCAAGTAGATTCGTCCCTTGAAGCTGCTTGCTATATTGGCAGGAGATGGTGCTACTACCTCCTACTCGCATGTGTAGCTTTGAATCTGACAAGTAAAGCATCAAGGAAATATTTCTACCAAGTACAGTAGCCACTGCTTACGACATGCTAGGACTGAAATCGAACTGATCAAAGCATTTTGCGGCAAATAGTGAGTTAACAAGCCATCACCATGCCGGTTCAATCAGGCTGTCAGGGCAGGCGTGTTGGCCTTTCTGGGCAGCACCCAAATTGCTTCGCAACCATCTACACTGTAGTGAATTCACACCGAGGGACCGTCACCAGCTTGCACTTCTTGAGATACTTGTTCTGGCGATTCTTTTTGATCACATCAGCCATGCCTTCCAGGACCTTGCGACTTAGGTTGAGAAATATGTTGAGATGGTGGCGACGACTTCATGATGCGACACGTTTTAAGTGTTAGTGATCCTGCACTTTTGACTGAAACAGTCGTTGCGAGTCTTGTGCGAAAGCAGCTGTTTTGCCAAGATGCATGGAACAAGTTGATGGCAATTGTGAGATTCCTGGCAGCCAAGTTTCACCATTTTTGACCAAATCAAAGGAGCCAGACCACACGCAGCTATCATGCCAATTCTCTGAGCTATCAACAGTTACAGTACCCCATGGATCTTCCTTAGCTCAGAGCTTTGTCTTCAACTGGTGTTATAATCAACAGTGGAATTCCCAGATTTGAACACGTGGATTTCCCATAACCAGCTAACATCATCAAAGGGTATCAAAGTATGTCGGGGATGTATCATCAATCAAGGATGATGTCACCTGAATGGATTGTCTGTTATTCACTATTCAAATGATACTGCGTCATCATCTGATGGATTACCCATTATGATTATTGGTCATCGTTATCATCTTGGATGTGAAATATAGATCTATCAGCAAATGATATACTACTGTATCCAAATGACAATCGTGATTATTCCTCATTCTCATCACAATAAAAACCATAATTATGTTTGAAGTCAGCCCTGGATCAGTTGGGGGGTTTACCGGTGTACCCTCAAATAGTGACTCTACTATCAAAATGGTACCCAATTGAGCAGCCCAAGGGTTTATCAATCCGAGATTGACCTTATCATCAAAATCATCAGTCATTATCATTATTAATCATCATATAACAATTATATAATTATAAACAATTGTTATTATCAACCAATCATACGTATCATATCCAATCATCATCATTATCACAATGACTCGCACTCATGGATCATATCTGTCATTCTCATGGATCAAAGCACAGCCCAATCGCAGGGTTTTTCCGGGTCCAAACCCTGTGGCACCTGGAGTCGGAATCTACCGCATCCTCTTGCTCTCCTTCACGTTCGGAAAGGATCAAGGCACAGTCTGCCTGAGGCCCAGTCTCTGAGTTGAAAAAACAGAGAACACATGGGAACCATTCGAAAAGCAGGAATTTGGACAGCTTCCCAATTTGATTTGTGAATATCATTCAATCTCAAAAACTGACCCAACAAACTGATACAAATTGTGGGTCAGTCTTGGTCCAGCTGTCACTGGGACTCCCTAACGCTTCCAAGCAGCTGAGGCCAATGGCAAGCGTTCCAACACCGTGGTGTCACGGCGTCGGCCCACGTAGTGGCTGACGGAAATCCTGAAGGATCGATGATCAAAGGCTGTGGCGCCAAATTTTCAAAAAATCCATTCTGAAACATCACTTGGGAATGATTGGGAATCATGAGGAAGCATTGGAACCCATTGTTTGTTTTGGGAAATCCTTGAAAATCATGTTCAACAATTATTCAGAATCATTGAGCGGAGATGTTTTGAAATCTACCAAAGGGATCAACAGGGATCAAAGACAAACACGTACCAACCCCTGTTATGGGTGGTTCATGTGGCCAAGCTCAACATATTCACCACCTGCCCTCCCCCCGGAGCCTCTCGAAGTCCACTTTGCCAACGCGAGAGAGATGCGTCTGGACGCAAGATTCGCGCCTCACAAAGGTATATGGAGGTTCAATGGGTGACCTAAAGGGTATGCCAGAAGACTGAGGTGCCAACAGGTTCTGACTTTGGATGACTTCAGGATATGCTTCTATCTGTGATGTGAAAAATGTCAAAGACATGTCACGGATTATGATGGCACAATCACTTCAAATTCAACGCCTCCTCATACTGATGTATATGCTTGAAACGACAGAAAACTGGAAGGTCGACCTGCATGGAATCAAGGATGAACCATGATGAGCCTTGCAGGGTACATTCTAGTGAGCTCTCAACATTGGAATTCAACCCAAGTTGTTCAACATGTTCAAACATAGCCCACCGAAAAGCATGGCAGCTAAGATACCACTGCAAGGATCTGGTGGACAAAAGGTGCACTTCGCCTGGGAGGAAAAACTTGTGGCATGGCTGGGGTCAAGTTGTCCCACTGATAGAAACTGAATCAACCTGCAATTCCAAGCTGTTCTAATTGGAGAATTCTAACCAAACGGAATGGACACAATGGGAAAGTGTGGCAGCAGAATTTTGATGTTGACACTGGTTGCCTGGTTAGGAGGTTCTTTTGGATGCGAAGAGGGTATGAAAACCTTCTAATTATCCAAATCACTGTGTCTTTGAAAGAACTTTTGGAAGAGTGCAGGGCCAGCAACAGAAGACACCGTAGCCGGTTGACCCCTCCAAGGTTGGATAATGGGATCCAAAACCACTGATCTAAGAATTTACCTTCTTGATGGCTGGAACGTCCAAGGATGTCCAATGTCTTCGAGGTGAATCACGTCTAAGCTGGGTGAAGAAGACATGGCAATTTTCAAGTTACAATTTTCGTAAGAAAACTGCATGTCATGTCCTATTCGTTGGAGTGAGAGCAGAAGGTATCCTAAGGCAATGGAGAAAGGCTAAAGCTTCTGTGATGGTCGTGGATGCCTGCGCTGCAGAAATGCTAATGCGATAATTTCATGAGCTTGGCTTCTATTATTTATTGTTATTGATTGCATTTTACTGCTACTTAATTCGTTTCTCAATCATAAAAGGAGCTGGAAGGCACTTGATACGTGCCTCACCGTGACCCCACCTTTCTCAACAACTCATCTGCATCACAGCCACTGCCGCTGGCTGCATAGACGTCAATGATCTCTAGAAGATCCACGAAGTCGTCCGGACCTGCCGATTCCCGGGGGTGCACTTTCTGACACCACCGACATGATAAACTCAGTGTCAATAAATCATAGACCCATCCTGTGAGGTTTCTGAAACCCCGAAATACAAAAAGTTGGTTAAGGTCCGTTCCGGTTCACATTTAGGTTCACATTCGTCACATTCGGTGCTTATCCAAATGGTTCCTGTCATCCGAAGTGCAACCGAGGGGCAGCCAATCACCAACACGGTGAGTGGACCATCTGCTGCCTGGCATTCGTGATGTGCAAAATCAATCAAAATTATTACACATGGAAAAAAAGAGGCCTACGGAGAAATCCATTTTCCATCATTTTCCTGGGAAATCCATTTCACCATTTCTGAGAACCAAAGAATCCAATCCACTCTAAACGAAGAATCAAGTTGCTGGACCCAAACGAATCTGTCCATCGTCCATCAGCACGTTGCTTCCACGTCGTTTCGCCTCCGTGCAACGGCTGGCCCTCGCATTCCACTCACGTTGCTTCTTGTACCGGGAAATGCACCCCAAATCATGATCATGTTCCAAAAATGTCACCCACAAATTCAATCAAATTCATAGCTCGGATATCCTCAAATATCATCAAATCATCTTCATACATTTTTTTTCATCATCAATACCGTCCTCCCAAGCCTTCAGCGAGGACGTGGTCGTAAAGTCTGGTGGTGTCTCGGGCAGAATGCAGTGACCTCCATGGCCGGTTTCTAAATCTGATCCGAGAGGCCCCATTTTTGTTGGGGCCGGCTAACCCCGGTGCCAACCTGCAGCGTGTTGGCTGCTGGAGAGCATCACCAACTCATCTCCTTCCTTAGTCAGCCAATAGCTTTAGCACCAATGGTCAGACAGCTATCAGCACCAGGAATTTGGTTTCGGAAATGCACATTTGAGAGCCATGGTAATAGCAAACGCCAGGAAATCAATCAACGTTCTGACGCGATTTGGGCTTCAAGGGTCATAATCAAGCCACCTCTACATCCTGGATCATCCCAAACCACAAGGTCAAGAGGATTCAAAAGGCATGGTTACGGCATGGTTTAATAGTGTTGGATGACTCTTCAGCCCCAGTTTCTTCCAGGTGATGACTGGGTGCCTTCATCTTGTTCGCATCATCTCCCATGGAACTTGGAGTCTTGACCCCACAGACCGCTGCATCGGGGAAGAAGCGATAGATGTCCTTCAACACCGCCGTGGCTGGAAAAGAGTGGCTTTGAAGCTGCATTCAGCTGTGTTTGGAAAGTTCTACATGATATTGCATGTTTATCATTACATTACATCTCTCTCTCTCTCTATATATATATATATATATCAATAATATATATATATATAATATATATATATATAAATAATATATATATATATGTATATATATATATATATATATATATTATTTACATACATATGATATCTAGTCGTCACCACTTATCCAAACATCCAAACGAAACACAACAGGACAACCATCTGATACCATCTGTCTTAAAATGGGACCGGCGCTGGTTTTATCCGGCGCCTTCACGGGATAGCCATAGAGCGCAGGAGGTGCCTTGACCAAAAACAGCTGCGACACTTTGGATCCGGCGCCTGGCAGAAGCAGCTGAAGCAGTTGATGATCAACTGGAAGGGATGGGGATAGTATGGGCCAGCTATAGACTGTGTACATATGGTAAATATATGTAAATATAGAATGGTGTACTATGTGTGTATATGTATAAAATGTGTATATATATATATACACATACCTTTTCGTTTTTTTTCTATATTTTTTGTTATGCGTACTATGTTTGACTATGGTTCACTCACACCAATGGGAAGTAAGACCAAGTTCGATCCAAAGAAGCAGCCTGAACGTTGGAGGATTAAGGGGGGAAGCGTCCGGCTTGTTGATACATGTTCTGTTTCTGGGCGATTCTAAATAGTTGCAGCCACACAAGCTGCCAAATCATCTAGCCTGTTCCGAAACAAAACCCACCCAATATGATATGAGCCAAATATCCTGACTCTCAAAGAGTCAAACTGAAGGGTGAAAGAAACGAATGACTTCCAATTTCCAAACTCATCAACTTCAGTGCTGCCCCTGTTGAGGTTCTCTTCACCCCCGTGGCACGGAGAGGTTGCCAAGTTCCCCGTCGAGCGACGTGTGTTTGAGGTCGACATCCGCAGCCAAGCAAAGCCCACAGATGGCACCAGGGCACGCAATGCCACCATGTGATGCACCTGGGCAACGGGCCAACTTCCTGGGGCATATCTGGATTTGGCCAAAGGTATTGCCATATATTGCCATAAAATAAGCTAAAAATAGCTAAACATAGCCAAACTATGAACTATGACTATATCTGATCATGGAGCTTTTGGATTAGCAAATCTAAATCATTGAGCCTCATCATTGACATACATCACGGGGTTTGGTCTAAGCAGTTGTTCGTCAGAGGCAGCTGGCAGCACAAACGCATCCAAGGAACTGCGTGTCTTGCAACTATGCCCTGTGCTGCTGGCAAAATCTGCCGCACCACCCGAGCACTTTCTCTGCTGTGCATTTCCTGAAAAGCAACCAGCTGGGCGAGGTTTCTCACAAATGCATACAACCACTCAAGCGGAGCATAGTATACTAAAGGTACATCTGATTTGAGGGCAAAGGCGAGTAAGATCTGCTGCAGTACTAGCATGTACTGTGCAAGCTAAAGCTGAAGTGCGTATCGTCATGACATCTTTATCTTGGCATCCTGCATGGCTATTTTTGATCACTGAAAAACTGGAGTGCGTGGTCTGACAAGGTAACCAGGATCCAATTTCAATCCATAGCACCAAGCATCAACAGCTCTTGAAGTCCCACACACGCACACACACACACACACACACATTTTGTTGCATTCTTTTATGTCCCTCTGTCGGCAATGCAAATTGAACCTGACATCAAAGAACTGAAAGGACCTAACAGGAGGTCTTCCCAAAATGCGGCTGAAGTTCCGCCCAAACATCAGCCTTTATGGCTTCGGGCAAAGCGCCAAGGGCCAGCAGAGTTCGAATCGCCTCCCATATGTCAGAAACATGTCAGGTTGCAGCAAATGGGCGGATTAACACATAACAATTGTTGAACATGGTCCACTTATTTCAATCGTATACAAACTATTGAAACTATCACAATCTTTCACATACTTTGGAAAACCCAAATTGACTCATCAAATTTCAATGCCTCTGAATATCTCTCACCGGAAACGTGGCCCTCAATGACAATTTTCACCTTCGATGGTCGTCACTATGGCTGCCTCGTGATCGGAGCTACTGTCTGTCTCAGCAGAACACATGCAAAGGATGTGTTCCGCAGCACTGGCACAAACCTGGGGCAATTCAGATTGGAGAGCCCCTGGAGAGCGGGAAAAGAACCCAGGTGGTCCTAGCATCCCAACACATTCCAACTGCTAGAATTGAACTGTGAACTTCCTGAACCACCAAATCTTTATTGCAGCATCCAACACATGGAATCTGTATATAGATATCAACACTTCAAAGAACTCCATCAGAGGCCTCAGCCCTGAATCCCACCTTCATCAGCTCAATGCGATGCGATTTGCAGCCTTCTCGATATGAGACGCAATACAAGCGCTTGTAGGCACCTCACTGCATGGACAGAATAGAACCTTCGACAAATAAAAAACAAAGTGGAAATAAGTGAAACTTATTTAAACAAAAAGTAAAATCAACAAAATCGATGAAAATCCTTTAGACTAATCATTCCGTTTTGGGCTTCAGCCTGTCCATCTGGGGAAGATTTTGGTCAAACAACTTTGCCCAGGTCTTCCCAGCCTTGTGGATCCTGGGTGCGAAAATGCAAACGCAGTTGTGCTTGCATCTCCCGCACAGGGCGCTCCGCCAGAACCACCTCAGCTGTTCCCCAGTGGCAGTTCAATGGCAATGTCACTTCAATGGCTGCATGGATTATGTTGAATTCATGTGAAATCGATAAAAAAAAACAGAAAGGCTAAAGTTGAATGAAGTTCATCTGTGTCTTGAGTTCATACTTCTGTACTTTCATGTTCATCAAGTTTTTTTAATTCATTGTGTGAATCTGTTTACACATGTATAGGTCTCAATGTGTGAATTCATGTGTGTGAAGATGTTCTCTAGCACACGGAAGACCCTGTGACATGGCCAGAACCAAATGATTCAAATAATTAAGGTGACATTAAATGATTCACCAACAGCAGAACAGGTCTCAGCACCGCACACCAAATGTCCAGACTGCTGAACCAAATTCAACTTTCCACCAACGCTATCTACTGCTTGTTCTGGAAACGATAAGCAAAACCTGTCTTTTTCTTCGGCAATCATTGATCATGAACTTCTGAATTGTTCTATGTCTCAGAATTGGGTACCTCAAAACCTGTGGTATATCATTTGTCCCATCAAGCTTTATCATGTTCCCCATTGAACAAAGACATCTGGTTTCCCCAACTTGAAGCCAAACTGCAATCCGTCGCCGCCTACGGCAGCAAGAGCAGCAAGATGAAGTGCTACCCTCCTCCGTCTGTAGGGCAGCTAACCTGAGGCGAAGTCCCCAAAATAAAGCATCACCGGCTAGAGCATCACCGGCCATGGACCACAAACACTAACACTCACACTACATATCTCTCTCGATCTATCTATATGTACATACATACAAATGTTGCATAGATGTCATGCACATATCATATAGATATCAGGTGTATAATTTGGTATGTAATTGTGTATTTATCTATCTATCTGTCTGTGTGTCTGTCTGTCTGTCTGTCTATCTATCTATCTATCTATCTATCTATTTGTGTATCTATCTATCTATCTATCTACCTATCAATCAATCTATCTATCTAAATGCATATATATATATACAGTATAAATGCTATACTAATACTATATATGTATATATATATATGTATATATATATATAGGTATATGTATGATGTGACATCACATATTACAAACTTTCCGTCTGGATCTGGAAACACATCTTTGCTCCGAGCAGCAGCTCCTCGAGAAGGAAAATGGTCTTGTCCTCGAGCTACACGGATTGGATGCGGATCGGTGTTGAACGTGGCCGGGTTGGTATGGTCTTGATGAATGGTTGATTCATGGTTAGTAATGGGCAAATTGGCTAATGATGGTTAATAATAGTCACATCATTTCATTGTTGAAAGCCATCTTAGCGACTGACGCCAGTGCAAGTCACCTTATTGAAATCGGCATCCGTTAAACAACGTGCCAACTTTGAATCTCAAGAAATCATCAGCATGGGAATTTTCATGCCCAACACATTTTTCCCAAGCCGATGGGGTTCCAAATTTCGAGACAGCCCTCCAAGATTCCAGGTAGATCTATACAAATAGTCATCATTTATAAGATGAGTGTACATTATGCACATATAACTATATGTATATATTGTAATGATTTGTACACAACACCTCCAAGGAGTTCTCCCCACACCTCTGAGGCCCTGACACCCCAACCCAGGATCAACCAATGGCCATGGGCCTCGACCCTGCTATATCTCACCTGACATGGATCCGATTTTTGGATAGTGACATCTTTGGGCTTTGATATGGCTATAAGTCAAAACCCTGGTACCTAGTGAACATCAAAATAGCTGGTAAATGGATGTTTATCCCACTAAATTGGATAATCATAGGTTTTGACCAACCCCCATATCTTTGATGACACTGATACCAATTGCGGAAGAATTTGCAAACCAAGGTCATCTTTGGAGTCATGCAGTTGTTAGAAAACAAAAGATACGTAGCGTAAATACTAGCGAACGTAGTGACTGGGTGAATCTAACCTCAGATCTGGGAGATACAATTGCCATCAATTGTCCAAGTGTTCGGCAATCTTCCCAACTGTCACTGGCAATTGGCGATCACAATCACATGTGATATGGTGATGTATGATCTGGTACTACTAACCGGACCTGTCACATAGTGTACAAGAATATACTGCATGGCGTGTTGAACATAGGGTACCGTTCCAGTGCTTGATCATCCTCTTCCCAATTAAATCGCATATCTTCAAGGATTTTCCGTATGACATTCCAGATTTTCATGGATTTTTCCCACTCGTTTTGCACCCCAGATCTCTCATGTCCTCACCTTCCAGCGAAGTAGCAAGGAACGGATCAGCTCCACCACCTCATACCATTTTTCATACCCTCAAACCCGGGGCTACTCCTAGGTTCTAGATGGTTTTAGAATGTTTTAGATGGTTTAGACAGAAAAATCATACTTGTTTTGGATATCTTTGTCTGAAAATGGGGAACACACCAGAGTTAATCATGATATTCCCCATTAAAACTGCAGTGACACACTCAGATGGTTTTGGCAGATGTTCAGTAAGCATTTTCCCATGTGGACTGGATGTAAAGTAGCAGATTTTATCTGTGCTTGTGGAAGTATCACCTGGCCATGCTGAGCTTGCTGCCATACCCAAGAAGAGCAAACAATACCTGCAGCGATGGAAACATGCCGAGCAAGAACAATCAAAATCCGGGAAGGTTGTTTGAACTCTTGAGCTACATTGTACATGTTCTTCCAGACCTGTAAAGTCGCTGTTGTCCACACAATTTTTCAAAATGGTTGGCCATCGATCTACTTGTCGTTCTGTAGTTCGAAACAAATTTTTACGCACTGAAACCATCAAAACATTTTTGCTGAGAGCTTCGAACCTTAAAACTTCCGCCACTGATAATATCTTCCGATCTGCACATCGAAAGACTATTCTCAGCCTCTGCAATACAGCGGTACTTTTGGCAATAAGAACATTACACTCTGACTGGACAATTCATTCACTTAGCTGATCATACCACAAGCCCAGGGACGTTTCTCCCTATGTAAAAAAGGGGAACACCTTTTCCATTCCCTGTCCAGAAAGAAAACAAATACTGCCCCCCACATCTCATCTGCCCCAAGAGGAACTGACGAGTCAAGTGACACAAAACCAATGATGGAGATGACTACTGCCACTGCTCTGACCACACCACGCTCCTTGAGACGTCCGGATGAATCATTGGGTCCAAGAGCAACCACCGAAAAAAATCGACTCTTAAATATCTTAAATGAACCTTTGGCAACTGATAGTGACTGGTCACTTTCATATTTACTTTTGACATGTTTAATAGTTCGCTTCAGGAGCCAGCATCTGCATCTTACAGTGTATTTAAAATCACCTGTAATCCGTGTAATGAGCCTGGGATCAGAATTGCTCACCGACTTGTTCAACATCGGTAGTTGGCTTCTAAGAGCCAAATTCTGCATAGGAAGCAGCATTCCAAGGGCTGCTCAAGGCAAGTTTCATCGGGAGAGAAGGAGGTCTGTGTGCCAATGTCCACCAGCAGCACGTAAGCTATCCTCAGGGCAACACCATCAGCAGCAGCCCAAAACGAACCCCCATCCAGCCATATCCAGCCAGGGCTCCAAAAGCTTTCGCGCAGGTTGGTGCCATAATCCTTATTGCCTCCAGACAAAACCCAAGCCAACATGCACAGGACCTGAATACCTTGGCGCGAAAAGAGTCTCCGGGATTGGACTTTTGTGGATCAGGATGATATATCCAGCATCGCAAACACGTCTCATCAAACAATTCTGGCCATGAAAACGTAAAACAACGACCTAGTGAAACATCTTGGAAGATAGGAGATGCATGCAAGGAAAGGATCATGAAAAGCGAAGCAGAGTGAAACTAGAATGTGGATATAACTCAAACGAATCAGTCTCACCCACTTACAAGCAAACTATCATCTAAAGTATCAGGAATGAGGACATTGACTTCTTTCCTTGATCCAAAATTGACTGAAACATGACGCTACCCTCCCAAACATGTCGATCTTCTGCCACCCGAGGTGCAACATCCTGCAATAAAGAGGACCAACCAATGCCCGCGCCTCGGGAAATCCAACGTCAACTTGCAGGTAGGACAGGTCGGATGTATTAGATGTGAAATTCCAAGACGCTGTTTGTAAACCACTGAAACTAACACATTCGTGAAATCCAGGGATCCATCATGACCCATCCACGAATCCCCGTCTCTACCGAGGAACGTGGTTCCAAGGAGCCATGCGCGAAAGCCAATCTTCCGTGCCAACTCTGAGCGTTTGGGGCAACATCCCATGGCGGATCGGGTCACAGAGATGCTTCTGGCGGGGTGCTCCCCCAGTGCCCCAAATAAGGGACCTCTAAATGAAGAGTAAATTGGGGGTTGTAGGGGCTCTGCAGGGGATCCTACAATTTGGTTATATCATTTTACATCTCATCTGCGATCTTTGGGGGATGGGCTTGGCTATGGTTGCACATGGGTTCAAATACTTGGAGGCCCCTGGCGGGTCTCATCTGTTGTTAGAGCTTGTGAAGAGGTCCTGCAATTAACACTAACCGCTTCTGGCAGCTGAGAAAAAACAGCTGATGTTGCCAGCAAGCCTTTCAACATGTTGATCTTTATTTCATCTGGCTGGCAGTATTTGATCTCATGGCTGGGAACCGTTCATAATTCCGACGCACGCATCAAGAAGCTACGAATCAAACAATCCATCCACATGTGGTCGAAGGCATTCGACATCCCACCCTGCAACCCAAGGTGAAATCAAAGTCCTATATTGCCAGTGATCCCACTTGTCTGGATGTCCAACTCCACTTTCTTGAAGTCCCAAACTAAAATCAATAAATTGATACAAATCGTATCAAACCTGGCCATCAGAAAATCCTGAGTACCAAAGAGCCACCGAACTGTGCATGGCTTTGGGCTTTTGACAATCCAAAAGCTACGCGCTCACCGCCGTGTAGTCGATCGCTTTGGATCGTGGTGAAGTTTGGGAACTCCAAGTGGGTTTACAATTCAGTGCCAACAAACATGATCCCAACTTGGGGCTCGAATCACTCTAATCTAAACATGTTTGCAATTGCTATCAAATCATATCAAATCCTCAAAATCATTTATTGGAAACCATCTCTCTCTCTCTCTCTCCATGCATACAATTCTCTCATAGCATGTGACAAACATGGAGAGCGAAGCCCTGCTCTTGGCGGTGCATGTTGCAAACCCAAATCCTATACTGCGGATTTGTACAACGTTGCCGCATCCTCGATGTCATCACTTTCTCACCATGGGGCTCGGACTGGGACTTTTGAAGAACCTTTCCGGCGTGGTCGGAGCAACGCCAGGCACTGGAAAGTATGTCTCTTCTGCCAAGTTTACGTACCTCTGAAAAAAAAGTTGGTGGTTAGTGTTTCTTGTCTGCGACCGCAAGAGTTGACAAGTTCTGTATTCTATATGTATACATATGAGTTACATATGTGTGCATATGTCATGTACATATATTTGTATTTGTATGTATATGTTAAACTGTTGAACATCAAACCCTATCCATAAGTATCCTCCTCTTTCCAGGGAACTTGCGTTGCTTTGGTCAACCATGAGTTTTTTTTGCTGTGGACTGGGGAGTGCTTCCTGGAAGTTGCTTGGCAAAATCAAGGAGTTCTATGCCTGGGCTCCACCATCCATGTTCCGAAAGCATCCCTGAAGAACTCACGATATGTTACTCGAATGAATCTCCCTGACTCTCCCTGACTTGCGTGGGCAAACCACTCTTTGCCTCTGTATTCACAAATTTCTTACAAATTTGCAATCATTACACTTCATTACACTTCAAACATAGCAAGCCATGCAGGCCCAGTGCAACAAGAGACTCCGGTGGGCAAGATGCCACAAAGATCTCCATCTTCGTCTTCGCGTGAAGTTCAGGTTCTGCACCAGCTGCTAACATGAAGACCTGCGGCCAGCAATCAGCAATCATCAGCTGTGGAAACACCTGAGCTGGCACATGCTGGCAAAATTAGAAACTGTAGAAGTGCACTAAAGTGTACAAAGTATACCCAAAATATCCCAAAATCGTGTAAAAGTCCGGAAAGCTTGGGGAGAGAGAGAGAGAGAGAGAGAGAGAGAAGTGATTCCAATAGTGCCCAATCAGGATAGCTGTGGCCTTTCCAGGAGTCACCTCCTGGCTGAAGCAGGCGATTTAACGTCACCATCCATTGCATCAAAGGGATGGCATCAAGAGACATGACCGACCACTATTGTTTCACATGAAACACTGAGTTGTTTTCTGAGTGTTTCCCAAAAATGGAGGCAATTCTTGCTCAAAATCACTGGTTTCCCTATTAAACATGTCACTTGTTTGACACCTCTATGGCAGTTTCCAGCTTCCATCCCCATCGGTGTCCTGGGTCTCGCCGGAGATGGTCACAGTCCCTCAGTTCCCATCCGTTGACTTCGGATTCCGTAGGAAGCAGGGGATCTTCCAATGCCGGCTGTGACGTAAAATATCGACATACGTCATACGTCATCATTGAAGTCATGCTTACCAGAGAGACGAAAAACACGTTGTAGATATTAGACAGACATTGGATTTATTGTATTATGTATACACCCATATGTATATGATGATTGGACACTATGTATGTATGTATGTATGTATGTATGTATGTATGTATGTATGTATGTATGTATGTATGTATGTAAGTATGAAAGTATGTATGTATGTATGTAAGTATGTATGTATGTATGTCTGTATATATATATATATATGTAATATTATGCATGGTAAGTACTATATATGTGAGTATGTATCTATCGATCTACACTAGCCTAATCTAAATCTAAACTAGTCAAAATCAAATCGAATCTAATCCATCTAATCCAATCCAATCTAATTCATCTACACGATGATAAACCACTGTCCAATCAGCTACTATCTTCAGGCATCATCCCGGTAGCGGGGTCCAATGCAGAGCCCGTTATGCGCTGCCGCGAGAAAACGCCGAGTTGCCACATCCACTGAGGTTCAACGCCATGGCGGGGCCCTCGCTACTGAAGAGCCGACGCTGCTCCCCTGCCAGTGGCTCGCTGATTCAAGGGAAACTCACACAAAACAAAGATGTTCTTAACCCAAATGTGCGAGTGTCCTGTTTGATTATTGCTCTTCGTTCCTTCAAACGGTACGTCTGGCAATCTTTGGTTTGTTTCAGAGTGTTGTTGGTGGAACTGTCTTCCATAACATGGTGGCATTTGGATGCATTTGGGATGTCCGACCTGTGATACAAGGCTTTTTTCTCTTGCGAATGTCATTGCACAGTTTTTAAAACGTCATACGAATTCCTGCAAGTGCATTCTTATTCTCATTGCAGTCAGGCAAATGCTCGCTTTGATTCACACACTTCCAGTCCCAGCCCAAGATGTTCGGGATGTCCTCCTGCTTCTATCTGCATGTGGGTAACCTGAAACTCCTGACATTCAAAGAAATCGTCTCAGGATTAGCGCCAGGCAGTTTGTTTGTTTCTCACAACAGGTCAACAGGAAGGGTCATAGTTTCCCTTCGTCACAGACGGAACGTCTTTCCAAGTTAATAGCTTGAACATGACCATGCTTCTCGACATCTTCCTGTTTAAGCAACCAAGCACCTTGAACTATTGCAGGATGCGAGGATGTTCTAGTGATTCTAGTGTGTCGCATGCTGCGGGACGCTCAATGACACACATGCAGCAGAGTTCAGGCCGGCAACCATAGACTCACCTATTAGTGTCCAGCAATACAGATGAAGAGAAAGAATCTACCTGTTAATCTACGAGTATCAGCTATCGAACCAACTTCCCCGAAACTTCCCCTGCCGCCATCTGCAGAAAACCAGTCCTGTATGTCCGGATCTGAATAGAGCAGGATGCCCTTTTCTAGCCTAAAACAGCCAACAGCAAAGGTCATAGAGATGTGACGGAATCAGCTAAAAAACAAAATATGTTAAAAAAAAGTCTGTCCTTAGCAACCTTTACTGGAGCAACTCGCAGAAAGACTTGTGCCATCCATTTGTGCTGCCTTCTCAATCAAACCTTCAATTCAATGCCAAATTATCATATCTACAAGCTTGGTTTTAATCGCATAGTGTAGATGTCCATCATATGCTACAGAGAACCTAAAACCGTGCGATTGCCGCTGTTCATCCTTGGTGAGGTTCTCTTGTTTCCCCCACCATGTTGTTCTACACCATTGGTCAAGCCTCCTTTTCCAAACGTTTCGTTGGCACTGATCGTGGATAACTTCAAGATTCAGGTTTCACTCAGATCCACAGTTCAAACTGGGAACCCCAAGAAATCAACCTTGAACTGGTCCTTTTGGTTTCTGATTCCGCTGGGCTTATTGAAAGCTGGGGTACACCCTAAACTTGCCGCGAATGAGAAAATGATGATCAGCCACTTGATTTTTGGGGTAGCCTCTGGTAAACTAACAAAAACTATGGGAAATCACCATTTTTAATGGGAAAATCCACTATTTCTATGGCCATTTTCAGCCCATTCAACCACCGCTTCGGCGGAGGGACTCCGTCGGCTCCAGTGTAGCAGGAGGTCCGCCTGCCAGGTTTTGAGGACGAGGCATCAGTAAACACCCGGGAATCAAACATGGCTGAGAAATCCATAATCCTCCATAATTGGGTGTTTTATAGTAGATATAGTAGGGATTTTCATGGATTTCCATTGTTTCTCACAGTCGTCTCACTCAATCACATGAAAGAAATGGCTAAAGTCAAGCACAACTTCACATGTTGTCCGTTCACGTAACCTGCAATCCCCTTCTTGCACGACTTCAAGACTACAGTAAAGTATTCATCCGTCAGCGTCTCTTTTCTTATACCAAAAACAAGAACGGCGGTTGAAGTCTGCTGTCATGAATTGGACACATTCCTCTATCATTGGGCACCAGTGTAACATCTGAATCTGTGTCTGGCAATCTAGACCACGGCCCCCTGCTGCTGTAACCACACCTCTATAATTCAGCATCTCACACAAAACCTCCACGTCCTCTGATGTCATTGTGGATGATAGCAAACAGGATTTCCAACATGACGCATATCAATCAAACTGGCTAAACTATGCAAAGGTTGAGGTTTTCAATTTCCTGTTGATTGATGCAACACATGTCAAGCAATGAAAGAAGAATTGGGCATTGCCATACAAATGTGGGCTGAGATGCCAATTTCCTTTGCAAAGTCTTTCTCGATCTATATCTCATGATATGTGGATGCCCGAGGGACACAAGAATCCTGATACCCTCTGGTAAACTAACATAACTATGGAAAATCACCATTTTTAATGGGAAAATCCACTATAAATCACCATGTTCAATAGCTAAGTTAGTTTACCAGAGGGTAAATTATTGGCATTTGTCCGTACCCAATGGTGACCCACATCCATTCCGATGTCTGCCCCGTCCTTGAACTTTGGGGTCAGCCCTCCACGGACCACATTGTCCGAGCAGGCCATACACCTTGGTGATCGAAGCTTCCAAACAATTTGCCTCAATCATTCGATAGATGGGGTCTTCTCTAAATTCCTTTACCCGGATTCGGTCGCAAATCACAATCACTGCGTTTTTACAGGACTCCGCCTTCAAACTTCAATTGCATGAGCAAGCCTCGAATATGGATGAAAAAGATCGTGAATGATAAGTTCCCACCAAAATCCTTGACACGTATCAAGCGCATGGCCGTTTTAGCTGGAGCTGCTAAAGCTACTGGAAACACTATCACACCCTGCATGGTTCCTTTGCTTGGTCTAAGCCCATATATCCAGTTGCTGCTACCNCACTATCACACCCTGCATGGTTCCTTTGCTTGGTCTAAGCCCATATATCCAGTTGCTGCTACCAGCTGGAAGGAAACAGTGCTCTTGCGTTTTCAAGTATGGTGAGTTGACCAGCGGGCAACTGCGCATTCTTGGGGCAATTATCTAGCGCGGATCTAGCGCGGATCTAGCGCCAGAGCTATGTTTAGCTTAGCGGTTCAAACATGAAAAACAATTGTTTTCGCATGTCTTCATATGTCACTTTTGTGATGCTGGCCACAAAGAAGGCAAAGCGGCAATGCNAAACAATTGTTTTCGCATGTCTTCATATGTCACTTTTGTGATGCTGGCCACAAAGAAGGCAAAGCGGCAATGCAGCTCAAAGAGAGAGTTATGAAGAGTCAGGCTACTGTGGAGTTGCCCAAGCAGGACCGGGAACAACAGGTGCAAGAAAGCAACAGGGAAAGAAAGCATCGGGCCTGACCTCATGTTTCACTTGAACGGCTATGTAAAAGTATCTAGCGCCACACTAGCGCAAATCTAGCGCTAAGCTGCAGGAAAGCGATCTCACTGCATATATACAAGACTCCGCCTTGTAATGAAATCTAAGATACATCACTGTCCAAGTATTTATGACCCTCGGATTTAAATTTTCTTTAGAGGCATTTTAGAGCGAATCCCAGATGATGTAGACGTACGTAGATAGTACTGGTAGATGCGATAGCCGTATAGCCAAATGATGATAGACTCTGACAAACGATGGATCATGGCAAATGATGAGTCACAATTCAAAACAACAGAGTTTGGACATGTTTCAAGCTTTAAACATCATTCAAAGCCATTCAAAACTACAGCTCTTTGTCCACAGGGCCATGAACCAAGGTCGTCACTCCACGATATCACCAGAGATGTAGGCGTGCGGAACATTTTGTGCCATGTACAAACCTCAAGGCTATTGACATGGATGCCATGAATCAGATCATGGAAAAGGCTTTCCACTGGTGTCATTCGTAGAAATTTCTACTTGATTCAAAAGAGTTCAAAAGTTGGGAGTCATGAACCTCATGGGTCAAGGCACATTCGCCATGAAATGTGAAATGTAGTCTTTTGGTGTATACCCAAGCTAAGGCATAAACCAGTGCTGTTCACTGAAGTGGAAAACACTTCCAAAGAAGTGGGTATGATCAGTATGATCCAAAATCTAACTTGCTGTTGTTGATGACACCACCCTTGGACCTGCTCCTGAATTCTAGGAAGTCGGGCTTCGAAGCTTGCTTGCAAAGAGTTTGCAAATGAGACACCACCTGTTCCATGTTCCATGAAAACCTTTCCTTGGCCGACCATGTTCAATGGCGATCCAAGCGTGGCCAAGCAACATTCACCCACATTCAGGCGGACGTAGTTCATGAAAAATACTGAAAAAATACCTCCCACAGATTTCGTCACCAACATTTTTCCATACCCCGAATGCAGACTACAATTTCTCATGGAAGCCTGATGATATATACTCATGCTGATAGTGTAGAAAAAGTGGCATTTGCGATTCAATTCCAAATACTTGGTCCTAGTTCCCTCTCACTCACCATTTGCACAATGGGAAATGCTCGTCAACCATGGCTATGGCCTATGTCCTCCTGGTACTGCTCATAGAGCTTGCCTCAGCTTCTTGCAGTAATGGAGCACGACATCTGTTTCTTGCTGCTTCAATGAAAGTGATCCTGCCAGGCTGCATACCAGTGACAAGCACTCCTGCGGTCAGCGCGCGTGATCAAAGCGCAATGGTCGCAGGTTGGCGGTCAATCCCAACAACTGATGGCAGGCATAACATGCCGTACTTCACTGGATTGGTTAATGGGACAATTTACAGGAAACCCCTATATTTCATGGGAAAATCCATGGTTTCCTGTAAATTTTCCCATTAACCAATCCAGTGAGTACTAGATTAGACCTAGACGGGACCACATGCGTGTTGTGAAACGAAGTCTTCGACACATTTGTTCAAACCTTACAGGATGAGTACAAATGACTGTATGGAAGGGTTGATGATTGTTTCATCGATGCTGAAACTGTGTACAAAGGGCAATTTAGATCAACCCAACACATGGAAACATGGCGGTATGCTGCCTGCAAACAGCTAGCATCACGTGGGTGGAAACACCAACAAAATCCCAAAGCTTTTAGTATCGAATCATTTTCTTGTACGCAAGTGTGCCATCCTTCGCATACCTATGTCATCCATTGCCATGCTTCAACTACGCTATGGACGACAGAAAGGGGGTGCTCCTCCACATTGTGCGGGACCTGCTCGTTGGCCGGGTAGCCGTAGTTCACCGTGACCTTCATGGCGCGAGAATGAAGTAGCTGCACCTGATGCTTCATCTCCTCCTCCTCTGCGTGCATCCTGGGCGGTTTCCCATGGATGTCTCATGGCTTTCCCCGTGTGCCATGCTGAAAAACATCTTGGGGTACTGGTGGATGATGGACGTTGATTCCTTGACATCTTTGATCAAAACATCACACAAAGTCACCTACTGCGTTGAGACATGCTTGAATGTTTGAAACACCTTCTGTCGATGGTGATGTTGTGGAATGTTGTGGGCGCTTTTGCGCAACTTGGTCAAGGAGTGCCCCAGTCTCTGCATAGGTGTCACTATCCAAGCTTCATCGAGCAATAGGCTAAACGCAGGGCCTGCAACCGTGGCAAGAATCCGGGATGACGTTTTGATTCAAATCGGATCTGGCCCACTAGATCCCACTAGGACAATCAGACAATCATCGGCTGATAGATCAATGCCTGCACCCAGTGTTGATACCAAAACACTGGTAGCACGTGATGCCAATTTGAGAGCAGGGTCCAGCTTGCTTTGGATGGGTTGTGAGTCGAGCTGGGATATTACGTCTGTGCGCTCATCGCCCAAATTCCACACATGCATCCATTCGCTACTTGAGGCGCAGAGGGGGGGGGGTGCACGAAAGCGAAGGTTCACACGAGTCTGGCAACATCATGGGATCTTGATATGCTAAGTACAGTACTGATCTTCTATATCAACCAAAATGGAGAAAAACAACACATCTTTCTGTCGATACTATGCAAAGCATCTTGTCTTTGAATGATCTGTGCGCTCGCCTATATACCTTGAAGACCTGGTGAGATTTGAGTCCATAACCATCTGCTTCTAAAATCGCTCCGAAATTCTCCAGCAGCTTAGGGGGAGAGGGGGAAGGGCAGGGGGAGGGGGTTTCACGGGCAAAATCACTTTGTTGGACTCAGAGCTGCCCCTCCCTTGCTGAAGCAAGAGTAAACTCCACTTAGCTATCGCTAGCTTTCGCGAATAGTGAACACATCACTAGTCTATTTTAAAAAATCTTGATGTCCGGCCATTAACAACAGGGACAACTAATGAAAACTATGTATATACATACATATATTTTTATATTATATATATATATATGTATCATATGTATGGAACAATCTAAATTTCCCAATCATAATTGGATTTTCAAGGTCCCAAAAGTTCCTGCCAAACCAACCCAATCCCACATATCCCATGGAGTGCCTCAGACTCCCTATCCTCGTCTCCAAGGGCCGCTTGCAACTCTGGAACCACCTCTGAACCCATCAGAGCTACAAGCTCCGGCACGTGCCTCGCATTGAGCTGGTCATCCCCAAAAAAGGGGGAAAGCTATGGCATAACTGGCATATTTTGTAATCCTGGAAATGTTCGAAGTCTGATTTTTACGAAGTCAGGCTGCACAGGATTCCCGATAGGGTGGCTCTCTCTATATACACCCCCTTTAGCCAATCATCCCAGTGCCACAACATGTATCCCGTTGTATCTAAATGATCAGCTGATCAGCATTTACAACAGTACGGCAGTGATGAGATTTGGAGACATTACAATATTTACAATCCACAGAATCAAAACACAATGCTCTTTGACAAGTGATCGTTGTTCACAATTTGTTCGGTCAATTTCGCATCGCCCGAATTTCCTTCAATTTGATGGGAAAAACTTCAGCAACCCTCATTTAGAGCAAAGCGTTGCCTCAATGGACTTCCCCGAACACCGGTACTAATCTTTATGGACCAAAAAAAACGGATGGATCAACATTGATGTCAACCCTGGGTTCATGATTTATTAGTGGGGGTACTCCCCAAACAGTGCTAATCTGATACATCAACGGTACCCTCCAATGAAACATCCAGGGCATGACAAAATCCCAGGCGCGGGAGCATCTGGAGGATCTCTGAGACTGGGCGAAAGCCACCTTGGGATATGCAGATACATCTACAGGATATCACTATCGAAACTATAATTGTATTGAATTGGTGTATATTATATACATGTATACACACAGGTATATCTATTGCAGGGATTTGCAGGGCATCTACTGACTTATACATATCTATTACGTGCCTGTACTCAAACAGTGTATTTTTGCAGAGTTATGAACTCGGTCATCCAGGTGATGAGAGGAGAATCCCCAAAGATCTGATGTTCATGATGTTCGAATCAACTAAGTGCATGGATTTCTGGTTGCGAACAAACTCTAAAACCATCTAAAACCCAGAATCTCACAGAGCTACTAAAATGGAGGCATTTGGGGTCTGCGGCAACACCACCGTGCACAAGTTCCAACCAAACAACACTTCCTGCCTCCTTTGTGAGCCGAGAAACAAAGAGCCTGGAAGTCATCGCTTAAAGCAATGGCAATCTCTGGCTTGTGGTTTGGATCCTTGTATACGTCTGGCCGTTCCTGGGCCAAAGCAAAACACAAGGGCACAATTTCCCAAGCCAAATCAGCCAGTGAGCACCAAACCTAACCAGAAATCAAGAAGACATCAAACATGAATGGCTGCTGCATTCAACCACAGTGACGCAATGCTGGACAACACAAACATATGCATGACACGGCACAAACACACCGGATACTGCGGGAATCTGAACCTTCCTCCTTTGAAAACTTCTAAATCTTTACAGGTGGGATTTGACTTGAGCTTTGGGACAGTACTAACACGACCATCAAACGGTAATTTTTTGGAACCTCCAAATGTTTGGGACACGCATAATATGATAATGACACTGATGATGACACTGATAATGATTGTTATAATGCTAATTACTAATGACATAACATAATGATAATGAAAATGTCACTGATAATGACAATGATATAATGACAATGATAACGATACTGCTAGTGATAATGATAATGACATAATCTAACGATAATGATAATGCTATTGACAATGCTAATGATAAAACATAATAGAATATGGGTCTTGGTCAAAGTTGGTCACTGAAACTTGAACCAGGTATCTCGATGGAGCTTCGCGGCCCGGATCTTGTCGGGATGCGCTTGAATCGACAAGGCCTTGTGAATGGATAAGACCTGGTGCAACTCAGATCTTCCACAGCTTCGATTCGGTTCGATCACTCGTTTATGAATGTTTTGCTAGGAATCCAACTACATAATCCAATCACCGGTGATTCATGATACCAGAAGTACGAGTATGTGTGTTGTATACATCAGCTTACAACATATGGATGAAACATCAAGTACATGAAGTTAAGTGGATGAATGATAAATGACACGTGAATCGCACAGCGCGCCTTCAACAAAAATGGAAGTTGTTTTGTCTCCGACAGCTGCCCCAGCATGGATGGGGATCGCTGCATCACCTCTTGTAAGGAGGAGCTTCTCCAAATCCTCAGACGTTTGCTGTCCATGGGGGTTACATCTGCTATCATGACTATTATGATAATTATGATATATGTATATGTATATATACATAGATCCACAATGATTCTAAATTGGGGAAGTTTCAGGGCTGCTTGACATCCGGAAGATCTGATTGGAAAGTCTGCAGGGCGAAGTCGAAGTTCAGAGCACGACTGTCACTTTATCAACATTGCATACTATTGATGATAAGGCAACTATGCAAAATATGACACATATGCCAAATTACCTGTGTCATCATACATTAAATAATCAAATCTAGACGTTTGCATCAAATACCTGAATTACTCGCGCACTTGTCAATCTCACTATCAGCCTGGAGAGCTGGTTTGGCAGTCATCTTGTGTCAATTATTTTCAACCCAACTTTGACACAAGATCGACACATTACATAAGGCTAAACACTATAATGATAGGACGGAGATCCAAAGTCGATATATCTGCAAGTGATATAATATGTCTTCATATGTTTATTCAATTCTATCATATAGATTCTAAGTCCACATCATTTCATCCAATTTACTCCCCAGATTTCCCTATGGTGCAACCTGCCAAGGCACTTCTTTTTCGGTGCATCCTTTCCACTGGGACTTTGAACTCGAGCAGGTCCAGAGGGATGATCCCCCATCCAGAGCTCCGCGAAGGGTTTGCTGTCCTCCTTCTGTAGAACATTTAGAATGGTTAAATAATTATGTATATGTGTATGGCAGTATATGGGTGTGTGTATAGGATATGTATATATATATATATACACACATGCAGGTATACTATATATATATGTATATATAGTTGTGTGTCTATATAAACAATAAATATGCGTACCTATATGCACACATATATATATATATATACAGTATACACATATATATATATACATACATCATATGTGTGGAATGTTAACCATGAAAACATGGAGGGATATCGAGGACAGAACGGATAAACAAACGCCAAACAAATTTATGGGGTATACCGGTATATGGATGTATATGGGGTATAGTCGGATACAACGAGACATGATGGGGTATTTCTTTTTGCCAGGGCTTCCAACGTTTTGCCTCACATTGGATATTGTATTACATATCTAAGCAATTTATGATAGTTTGGTGTATCTGAAAATGGGTGATGCCTCGGGAAAAATGATGATACACATTGGTACACAATTGAAACAAATGTGTATGCTATCTTCAAACAAAGCCATCGCAAATTGATAGCCCAACGAATCTGACAGGTTTTTGAGGTATGAATGAAGCATAAACTCCCTGGGTGAATGATTCCATTTGAAGAAATGCATGCTTTGCCAATCCAGTTCCTCAAAGCCTGTCCCGCCTGTCCTCCTTGTCATTCTCCGGAGTTTGCTGCCCAGTCAGGGCTGCAATGATGCTCTCGTTTCTGGGTTTACCTACCGCTGGGATCCCGTTGGCATGGGCTGGACCGTTGTCTCCGAAGAGTAGACCCTGCAATCTCAACAGTTTGTCGGTGATTTGCCGGGAACCATGCCAAAATTATTCCGGCCAATCTGGAAGTACTCACACAATCCATGCTGGTGTCAACTCATCCAAACATATTCTCATTGTTTGAGTTTGCATTTGTAAATATGTATCTATTACATATACATTGTATACATATATTATATACATATCAGCTCTCGTCAAAATCCTTTACATCTCAGTAGTTAGTATTGGTTATCGCATTTTTTTGGGGTCATATCGCTTTCCAGTGGGCCATATCGCTTTACAGTGTTTCGTGCATATCTCTGACAAAAAACCACCTGCAAAACGAAAAAGGTTTTCAACCATTTTGACCGTGACTCATCTGTATGATGTACTTATAAATAATATCGATGACGTCATGTTTCGGGGCTGGAACAAAAAATAAACAAAGAACATCTATCATCAGGGTGCAACACATCAAATGCCTTTCATCCAAGGCACCCCAGTCATAGTGCTGCGTGTATGGAGTCAAGGAGAGCAGTTGAATGCCGAGGCCATCAACCATCTGGATGCCCAGTTCGGTGCAAACCTGACACGACTTCGCCAGGCTTGAAAACGCATGTTGGTGAGGTTACTCATGTGCAAAACCAGGGTAAAATCAGTAATAAACCTACCAGTGGGGAATGATTCTTGCAACCCATTTGGTCAGGTCCACTTATATATGTATATACACACATATATTATATACCCGTTTATTGTAATATTGGGGATGGTTTCTGGTTGCATTTGTCACATTACAGTCTTTGGTTGGATCTATGGCAAACCTTTCTGACCTTGACTGACCCAACCATTTCTGAAGAATGCCCGGATGAAAACATTCTCGACATGACAGCGATATGTACCTTGCCAAATCATTGAAACTGATGCATTTCCCCCTCCACCAAATATAATACAATGGAAGTTCATTTAAACACATATAGACACATTGAAATCATGGTATACCATCACTATGAACATATTGAGGGATGTACCGTTTTCAGGGAATCAAGGCAGTTTGACTAACACACGACGCGGGTAGGCGACATTTCGACTCTCTGCCATCACCAGCCATGGCTGTCTTTCCCGGGGTAGTGTGTATCCGCAGCTGACAAACACTAGTATGCACTCATATCCATTCATGGTGGCAAGATAACTATTGACAGTTGTATCAAGTACACATGTTGATTTGGGCGTTTCCTGAAATTGGCCCCCCAAATTTTGATCCAAGTTTTAGTAGCTCCCCAAAAAAGATAGACTAGTAAAACTGTAATTTACTATATTTTAGTAGATTGTTGCGTTTCCATCTTTTTGGGAGGTGCTATATTGCAGGACCATTTTTCCATGGGGAAACCCATGGTTTGGGGGTCCAGGTAAAAGCCGTCGGATTCCCAACCTTGAACTCCTGCTCTGTGGGCTTTGAACCACCACCATTGGCAAAAATGTCTGGGTGAAGCAATCCTCAGCGCTGGCGCTGACCACTGAACCAGTTGCTGCTGGCGATTGGAAGACCGGAAACCTTCATCGTTTCACGTTCAAATGGACACATCCAGATGCATTGAACATTTTTGGAAGCCATTGGTCCTTGCAACGAAATACAAACATACATACAAACAAATACCAATTCTCCACCATACTTCCAAACAACTTGAGATTATTGCCCATGTCAATCCATGTCACCCTGAGGCCCTGAATGGCCCTCTGGACAGCCAAGCATCGCAACGTTTCAGCCACCGACTCGTCTTCATCGATGGCTTCCACCGCGGCATCGACGCACTGCAAGGATCGGACAAGTTTCACCCGTTCACGAGCAGGCAGTCGCATTTCGCCCCCAGCCTTCTTGTGTTTGGCCTCAAATTGGCGTGGATATGTGTGGCTTTCTGGAAACAAATTTTGTGCTCTATCTGTTCAAGTGGGTTGCTCGGAAAACAGGATACCCAGAAATCTTATGGTTTAGCATCATCTTCCGGTAAATGTCCAATTCCGTCTCAATCCGCCATTCTTGGACAAACCATAGCAAACTCAACTAATCCCGAACAATCCCCAAGAATCCCAATTGATTTTTAAGCGTCCCGTGTTTGGTCCTTTTTAAAACCCATTAAAATTTCCCCAATGTCACGACCAAGCTGCTGCTTGCAGGTCGTTGTTCACGATCACAATCAAACTGGTTCCCAGGTCACGTGCCTGGCTGGGTTTGTCTGAAAATAGGAGCCCGAAATGGCCATCTTAATCGGGATAACATGACCACAAAGAATCCATTGGAATTGGGGGTATACCCAATTTTCAGACAAACCCATATCCGAGAATCAAGGAATTCAAATATGGGTTGTTTTCATGTTCAATTGATGTTAGTTGGATAATGACAACAGCCTGAATAATGAACTTCATAACAATGATAATAGTATATATTAAAATCAACCAAAAAAGTAAAACCATGAACATTGGAGAATAAATTGAATTCAAACACTTACAAAATATCAAATTGTACCATGAACCCTTGAGATGCTTGGAACTCCTCTACCTTGCCACCCTGCGCATCAAATATCAAGGACAGGAGGCTCACAATATCCACTCAATTCTTGTTACAAACGTATCAATTGGACAATTTTGGTAGGTGCTGAATCATGCAATTCTTCCAGTTCTTGATACATTTTGATGATACCATGTGCAACAGTGACTGTCTTCATCCACAAACAGATTCGCCACACTCCTTTTCAAAAAAGAAACGTGTTCCGGGCATGTTGACAACCAAACAATACTTTTTGATAAAATGGTTCACGTAGAAAAAATGGTTGCGTTGTCCCATGGACTGCTCTTTGCCTTCTCGAGATAGGACACATGTCCATAGTGAAGAGGATTGAAGTAGCCAGATGCCACGACCACACGCTTGGTCATTGGTCCTGAGCGTTCGATGGGCTTGGGTTTTCTATTTTTCTTTGTTGAAGTGAACATCATGCAAACCAAACCATACTAAATCAGACTACATCCACAGCTTGGTGTGCAAACTGCAAAACAGTGCTTCAGTATGTTTCAATGTCGAGTCTCGTCGGAAAACAACAACTTAAGATGGAAACATCACACTTTTTGATGGCACCGAGCATCATCTGACATGCCCCGCGACAAGCAACATTGCTGGAGTCATGCAAACTTTGGCAGAACTAAGGTTGAGCCGAAAACAAACAACCGCGAAATAAATGCACGCCCTGCCCCCCCCTCCCTCAAAAGTAGCTTGGGCCTAGTTAGTGAAAAATACCCCGGGCAAACTCCGGCCCATGGGCATGTTTACACACCAAACAGCTTTCCAAATCTCATCTTCAGCCCTTCGACCCATGACAATCATGACATTGCTCCAACAAATCGCAGCAAATGAATCCCATCCGCCCAACTGCTTGGTTGGAAACTGCGGCAATAAAAAACACGGTCAAACTTCGAATAATAGCTTCAAATCCAAAGTCATGTCACTCCACACGTTGGCTTTTCAACCATTTCTGGTGCCAGAACGCGCATGTCAGCGGTCAGCCTGCACCGTAGATCCATCAAAGACTTAGACTTAATTCGCGAAAGCACTTGGATAGGGCATTCGCCATTCAATGCCTGCAACCCCTTGTGTTTTTCCATGGCTGTCCAATGTTTCGACATTTTTCACATATATATGTACATCATTGTATGTATATCTATACATACACCGAGTGTATACATACACATTTATATATTTATACTATGTATATATATGTATATACACATACAATCCTATATCAAATGGTATTCAATTGGTTGTAGTGCTCCAGCCTTGGCTTGGAGGACGGATGTTGGATGAGAGCGTCGGAATGCTGGTCCTTGGGGCGCCCAGTCCAGGATGAACTATGATGAAATGATGAACAAATACACCAACACGTACATCAACATTGACATCAACTTGACTCAACCAACGCTGAAACTGCCTGCAAGCTTAGCCTCTTGGCTTTCTGATCTTTCTGATAATGTATCTTCATCAAACTGCAATACTGGGCGGTTGCAGAACATACCATTATAAAAACTCGGCATCGTTTGTCCCAAACTGGAAAAACAAGTCTCCTCCTTTGAAATGCGTGCTCCTTTCAAATGCTCGCAAAAATCATGTTGGAATTTGGGCTCCTATTGCCATCCACATCGACAAGACCGAGATTGGAATGCCGAGAGTCGTGGATTGTGTTCCTGGGATGGTAGAGACGCACCAGTCCCGTGTTAAACACATTTCTTGTCATTATCTTTTAAAAATCCGTGTTATAGATTTGCATACTCATAGATATACAAGCATTTTTTTAAAATATACTATAAACTTACAGAACGATCTCTCTCTCTCTCTATATATTATTATTATATAATATTATATAATATTATATATATATAGATGCTTACAGGGGCATGCAAATTCAACTCACTTCGTCTGCACGTGCGAGTTCGCAAGCTTTCTGAAAGCAGCACACTGTAAAACCGACCTTTCCAGTACAGCAATTTCACAGCAAAAAACTATTTGCATCTAGCCAAATCAAACAATCATCGAAAAACATGTTGGAGTGCGTGAGTTTACAGTTGCCGTGCCCCATGCCTTCCACATCAAACATGTCCATTGACGCAATCAACCCCCCCGGGCCTCCCCATCTTCCATCGTACGTGGGCCCCTTGGCGCAGGACAAATCCACACAAGGCCTATGAAACATGAAACCCGCGATTGGGGACATATTGGGATTGTCATATCAAAATTGCCAGAGTGACGCTTCACACTGGCAAAGACTTTGCCCACTCAAAGGATTGCTGATTGCTGAAACCTTCAAAACTTAGCATTCACTCAAAGTGGGTGGGTGTTTGAAGCTCTCTTATGTCAAGAAATTGTCAAAAAACCGGTGAAGTCATTCTGTATCATCCTGTGATGAGTTCCGCATGAGACAACAACATGTTGATAAGCATCTAGAAGCATGGTATCATATTTCCGGCTTTTAACAACCATACCAACTGATATCAACCGTATGACGCCATATGAAACTCCTATCCCATGTTTGGTTCCCATTGTTTCCATTTATTTCCCAGACTCAAAATTGCCAATTTGGGGCACCCCGACTACCCCTCATTTTGAGGCTTCAATTTCACCAAGTGGCTTTCGCAGCTCCTGCAGTAGCCAGTGCCGGAAGAAGGCTGCTTCCTCACGGTCCGCCTCCTGCCGGTCTCATCTGGAATTGGGCTGCCATTGCGACCGTCATTGCCATCATAAACATCGTACTACCGCTACCATTCTTCATCATCATCATCATCATCATCACCATCGCCATGATCATGTAATGATCATATTATAGTGATAGCCACGATATAATCGAAGGAAGTTTAGAAGCTAAACCTTCCGACAATATGGACAGATGGCAAAGCACAGCCATGAAGAAAGTCAGAAGATAAAGAAAGTCAGAAGAGAAGAGATGCAGGTGCGCAAAAAGGTAGGAAAGTCGCGAAACACTGTGTTTTCCCGATGTTTTGTGGCTCCGGAGGGTCGAGAAGTAGGCTCGCTAAAGCGGCGGGTGCGGAGACATCNAAAAGGTAGGAAAGTCGCGAAACACTGTGTTTTCCCGATGTTTTGTGGCTCCGGAGGGTCGAGAAGTAGGCTCGCTAAAGCGGCGGGTGCGGAGACATCTGGGGAGATGAGAGATGAAAAATTGCACGCCGTTGTGNTTTGGAAGTAAAAAGTGTTAAAAACTGTCACGGTCGGACAACTTTTCGAAGTGGAGATGTCGAAAAAGTGCACGGCGCTGTGGCGCGAAGCACATTTGGGAGTAAAAAGTGTTAAAAACTGACGGTCTCGGACCACTTTTGGAAGTTGAGATGTCGAAAANAAAGTGCACGGCGCTGTGGCGCGAAGCACATGTGGAAGTGAAAATCGTAAAAACGTGAGGGTCTCGGAGCACTTTTTGACGATTCCATGACGACTCGATATCGAAAAAGTGCACGCCGTTGTGGCGCGAAGCACATTTCCATGTCAAAAGTGTCAAAAACTGAGGGTAATTTTAAGATGTCAGTTAACTAACTGAACTAACAACTTAACAATTAAACAACTTAACAATTGAACAACTTAACAACTTAACAACTTAACAACTTAACCACTTAACAACTTAACAACTTAACAACTTAGTTACTTAGTTTGTCAGTTAGTGTGTCAGTTAGTCAGTCAGTTGGTCAGTTACTCAGGTAGTCAGTTAATCAGTTAGTCAGTTAGTCAGTTAGTCAGTTAGTTAGTTTGTTAGTCAGCTAGTTAGTTGGTTAGCTAGTCAGTTACTCAGTTAGTCAGTTCGTCAGTTAGTTAGTTAGTTGGTTGGTTGGTTGGTTGGTTAGTTAGTTAGTTAGTTAGTTGGTTGGTTAGTTAGTTAGTTAGTGAGTTTGTGAGTTAGTTAGTTAGTGAGTCAGTTAGTCAGTTAGTCAGTTAGTCAGTTAGTCAGTTAGTCAGTTAGTCAGTTAGTCAGTTAGTCAATTAGTTAGTTAGTTGGTCAGTCAGTCAGTCAGTCAGTTAGTTAGTCAGTTAGTCAGTTAGTTAGGCAGGCAGATAGATAGACAGATAGATAGGCCGACGCTCCAACCACCTTTTGATNGTTAGTCAGTTAGTTAGGCAGGCAGATAGATAGACAGATAGATAGGCCGACGCTCCAACCACCTTTTGATCCATCAGTGGATCTGCTCTGCCATCCATGGCTCCCAACAACGAAATTCTCCTGTAGGTTTGCTATTCCTGAAACTTCCGCCACCGCCTTGTGCGGTACTACTGGTACAAACTGATAACAAATGCAAATCTACACTCCCAATTTAAAGAAACATAAAGAAACATAAAGAAACACTTAGACTAGGTCAAGCCTCTGCTGGCACTGGCATGTCAAAGGACTTCAGCAGAAAGTTCTTGAAGCGCTGAGACATCTCCTGACTGGATGGCTCTAAATAACACCATGTCATTCATAGCAAATTGATCATAGCAGTGTATTTCATGTTGCACATGGAGATTTTGCGAATACATGCGAATACCCTACGAATATACCCAAACGAATCCCTACTCATACTCCATCTATATACCAATCTAAACCAAGGGCCCCTCCTCAGCCTCTGTCTGCTCTATCGCTTCTGCATCCTCCTGGCGTGGCCATCGGAATGCCATGGTGCGGGAGTGCCGTAGAAAATCGTGGGCTCCTGAGTGCCGACTGCCGCTTCCATCGCTTCCTCCGTTGTCATGTCCTCGCATTCTGCCACTTCCTGGCGGCGAAGTGCTGACATCCTGAGATCTGATTAGGCGATGCCCAAAACCCTGCATTCTTGTGTCATGTTGTGTCGCCCAATCGTCCAAACCATCCAATCTCACTCATATCCAAAGCCAACTTAAACCTCCTAAGTCCTAAGTGTGACTGACCTCAGGTTTAGTCGGCATAGGTGCTTCCAAACAGAACGATAGATATTTGTAGTTTGGACAAACCGATATGCCTAACGCAACAGTTGAGTCAACTTCCTGGAGACAATGGCATATTGTTTATGATATGGTCACCACTCTCATCACACAAGTGAATCGGGTACAAGACCTTGATGGGCCCGCTATCTCGCCCACAACCTACGGACGGCTAGATGGTATGGTTTCAGCCCCTTGGAACAAACCCTTAAAGGTGGGATGAAATCGACCAAGTGGGTAAAAGTCCCTTGCGTGTTCCAAGCAGGCTTGAGCTGATAGCATCTTACAACAACTCTGGCCACAAGACCCCAGCAATAGTCTCTACATTTTTTGGCCTCGCGTTTCTGTGCCATCACCAGGCCATTGTTTCTCAGACCTGTACTGACTGCACCACTGTCACTCGCATCTCAGCAGCCAGGAGCTGGCAGCTTCACACCTTTGCAACTCCAACACACAGCAGTAGATCCACAGCAACTCACCCAAGCGACATGCCAATCGTGGAGCTTCACGGCGCCAGAGCGTCTGGGAGTCTGAGGTGTTTACGTCTCGCTTGCCTTTCATCGGAGGCAGATTTCCGACCCAACGGCCCGAGAGCGCCAGGAGGGCGCCGAGAAGCAACCAAGGAGGCAAAGCTTGATGCCCAAAAACTATTCCAAAGGCCAAGTGCCCCATGAGTGCGAAGCCAGCCCCTGCGTACAGAGCTTTCCGAGCTTGTGCTGGTACGAAAACAGCGCGCCCAGTTTCTTCAAGGTCGGCTTTGTCCAGTCGAAACTGTCCTCCCAGCAGTGTCTCAGGTAAACAGCCAGCCATGATGGATTCCTGGGAGCCGCTGGACGGCTTGGGTGGAGTGAAGATCATGAGTTGCACCTCTCCCCAAACATAGAAGGCAGTCAGCAGCCCAGCCAAGGCCAAGGTCAGTTGCCTCAGGATCTGTCCTGTGGCCACTGTGACTGTTCCACAGCGGCAACTAAGCTCTGAAGCCCAGGGTAGCAACCAGGGCCATGCCATGGCAGCACCCAGCAGTCTCACGCGACCTGCAAAGGTCAACAGCGGCAAGCCAAACTCATGTCCCCAGCTGCCAATGGCATAGACAGCCGCCTCCATGGCCAGGGCAACCTCCACCACAGCCAAAGTGGTGAAGAGCATGGCTTCTGCACCCGTTGCGACGGCATGGATGCGCAACACCCATAGGTGCCCCAAAGCGATGGCCCAATATCCCACTGTTGCGAGCCTGCTGGGCTGAGCAGCACCAGAGAGGAGCACAGGTCGCTCGCCCATGCTCCACGTCTTGGAGCAAAGAGGGGCGACGACTTGAGATCTGCCTTCTACCTGTATCTACCTGTACTACTGCCAGTGAGCTGTTCAAAGCTGCGATGACAACGAGAACACTTATATAACCTGAATTGTGAAGGAAGAAGGATTCACGGTCAGCATGGTGTAGTACTGCTGCCTTGTGGCGCGACGCTATTTTTTGTGTTCTGTAAGAACAACATCGCCAAACATCGCAAAACCGGTGCAAATTCTTTTGCCTTTTGCTGCATCATCTAAAACTGAACACCTTTTTGGAACAAGTTCTGTTTTAAAAACAAGGGTCTTGTCCTCTCCCGATCCAACCTAGACTTCTTCTCAGCTATCTTAGCAGTGAAAGAAACAATCTCAGTCAATCTCATCATTCCTACCCTGTAAGGTTTTCTGATGGGTTTTCTGCTCATTTCTGGTCTCCTCGCAGGTTCTTTCAAACACTCCCCCCTCTCCGGGTCCTTCACGAGCGCCATTGCGGCTGTTGCCACTGGCACAGGAGGTGGAGGAGGCGGCGGTGGCGGTGGCGCCCCCTGCGCTGGTTTCTGTGCCTGTCTTCGGCTGTCAAGGGATTTCTGGGCGCCTGGAGTCTGCAAAACATGTGAACAATGAAACACCTGTGTGACACATGTGAAATCAGGAAACTATATAATATACATACAGTATGTAACAGTATGTACTTAAAACACACCGAAGGTGCCAAATGGGAAGAACTAGCTCCACTCTTCGATCGAACAGAGGTGTGGAGATCTGGTCTATGGCCTAGTTCTGGACGAGCGTTCAGTGTGCCTAGACATCGAAGACCTCCTGCAATGCATCTGTATTTTGCATTTCATGCCTAAGTGATATTGTATATCCTATAGAATCTGCTGGTTTCATGTTCCTTGAGAAGAATTCTCACAAGGTCTAAATCTGTTGATATCCTAATTCTAAATTTGTTGCTTTCATCAGGCTCACCATGGACACCTGCCCATGGCGGTTCTTCGTCTTCGGCGTGGGTTGCACCATAGGTTGCTTGTACACCTCAGGAGCGGCACCGCCAATGAAACACCTTTGAACATTTAGTTACATCATGTTACATCCCCATGAAAATAGAAAACCACCACAAATAAAGTAGGAAAGTAGAATCTGAGTCTCAAATACTTGTAAAATATGATTCTATCAATTACCTTTCGATATTTTTCTGTTTTTGGGTGGCTTTCTGTTTCTGCAAGTGGAAATTTTGTGGTCATCCTTAGGAAAACCACCAATGACAATGGGCATTCATTAGGACGAAGGTGAGATGTCCGGAATATGTTGCTGGGATGTCGTGAATCACCTCCCAACTCAGTCGTGATTTCTCTGTGGCTTACAGCCTGGCATCAAACACATGCCTATACGATGTTCCACCCGAATCTGGTGACGTGTCTTGAGAATGTTGATGATACCATGCAAAGATTACCCCACACGAAATTGAGCGAAATGATAAACACAAAGAACTCCAAGACTTGTCATATGGATGTATCATGATGTATCAATATATCATATGGATTATCATGGTATATCTGCAAATCCTCAGAGAATCCTTTCAAACCATCTCCCCCTTATATTCCAGCGACCAAGTGACTACCTGCCGCGGCTTGGCTGTTTGCGCCTTGGCCTGCAAGAGTCGCGCCGTGCTTGACACGTTTTCAATGAGGACCATTTATGCATTTATAGGTGATCTACATATCAAACATGGTGATGTTTAATAGCTATATGATATGTTAAATAACCAGAGAGTACTGTACTTCGCTAAGGAGTGCTCTGAAGTAAATTCCAAAATAAATTCACAAAATTCTCATTCAATGCAGGAGGAGCATAATATTACAATGACATACACAGACATACACCATGATAAACGCTCATGCTACGGTACATCCGGAGAAAAACAAAAAAAATTGACGTCACAACATTCACAACAGCAATGAGCCACAAACACAAGTTGCACCATCGCTTTGCCTTGGCCGTTGGAGGGTCCCAGGGCTCAAGCCTGAAAGCGTCAGAAGGAAGCGACAACATGATACCACTGAACTGGCAACCTCCCAATATCTCCCCTTTCTTTTGGATCGAGGCCCGGCAACTACGACGACGACGACGACGACGACGACGACTACTACTACTACTACTACTTCTACTACTACTACTACGACTACTACTACTACAACTTGCTTTTTGAACAAAACAAATGGGTTAGGAAATTTTACTATTATTACTATTATTACTATTAATACTACTACTGCTACTACTNNCTACTACTACTACTACTACTACTACTACTACTACTACTACTACTACTACTACTACTACTACTACTACTACCTACTACTACTACTACCTACTACTACTACTACTACTACTTCTACTACTACTACTACTACTACTACTACTACTAATACTACTACTACTACCGGGCTGGCCAAGGGGGGGGGGCGATTATTATTTTTTTTTTTTCCGTGGGGGGGGGGCCATCCATTATTATTATTATTTCATCAAATGCAATATGTTTTTCCGCAGAAATAATAATAATGAATCGAAATCGATTCATTATTATTATTTCACGGGCAGAATCCCCCTTTTCAAGTTATTATTTAATATTTCCGCGAAATAATTTTAATATATCGATTTCGATTCATTATTATCATTTCCGCGAAATAATAATAATGCTTGGAGGGGGGGAGGGGGGTCCTGGCGGCAACTACGACGACGACTACTACTACTATTACTACTACTACTACTACTACTACTACTACTACTACTACTATTAATACTACTACTGCTACTACTACTACTACTACTACCTACTACTACTACTACCACCGCTACCACTACTACTACTACGACTACTACTACTACTACTACTATTACTACTACTACTACTACTACTACTACTACTACTACTATTACTACTACTGCTACTACTACTGCTACTACTACTACTACTACTACTACTACTACTACTACCGGGCTGGCCGGGGGGGGGGG
>BGPT01001779.1:56314-76314 GCA_003297045.1 Symbiodinium sp. clade C Y103 | reverse complement strand
TGACAAGTATCTCACTGCTTGTCACACATTCCGTTCCGACCCAGCATTGCTGGCCCCACAAACACTTTCCCAAGTCACAGCCAGAACCAGTGCCGCCTCTCCGTCGGCCAGTGGAACCCTAGGCATTTCATGGCTGCACCATGGGCCCCTTAAATGGGTTGACCACACCTGACTCCCATCAAAGATTGGCATCAACTAATATCAATAACCTGCATTGTCGCATTGCCCATGACCTGTTCGGCTCTTGACACTGCTTGACTGCCATGTGCCGAGATAACGACTGCCCACCGCCAATCTGTTCAAACGAGGAGTGACCAAAGCTTGCACAACAGGCCAAATTGGATGGCTGATCTGCTGCAGAGCTGCCATTGGTATTCCGTACCCTCCTGTATGGTGACATGCAGTGCAAACTTCATTGCTTTTGCGGCCATTCGCATTAAATGGACACAATCAGGGACAAAATTACCCACACATCAACATTTGCGAGTTTGTAGATTTTGTAGATTCCATGAGCACGGACATGCAGCCACCAATACCACAGTTTCTGCAAGAAATCGGATGTGATGGAGTGATGGCATCAGTCGCCACAGGTGTCTCAGTATCTCCTGACAAAGCTCTTCCTTGATCTCTTGCTTTGCTGCTGCCGCCTGTCCAAGCGGGAAGGGATTGAAGGCTAGGATCAGAAAAGCTACGCACTTGCACATGCTTGATCATGTCATGTTTGCGTGCAATTGCGTGCACACATGTCTGTACTTGCATTCGTGCAGGCTTCAATGTCTTTGCATGCTTCTTGACAACCAACACAAGGGGCAAAAGGGCTGATGATGAAAATCCTAGTTCTGCAGGAACAAATGCGATCCAGCGGGCAAACCTGTGCTCCATCTTGGGCACTCAAAACCCCAAAGGCTGGTCGAATTTCAGATCAAAAAACAGAGGCGCACTTATGATGTCCGGATTTTGTTTGAAACATTTTCAATTTTCACTATGTTGTTTTTTTTGGTGGGCTGTGGGGGGGATATGTGTGTATACTGAGATTTCTTGCGTCCTTTTTTTTCCATGCCCCAGGTCCAAAAACCGAAAAGAACGCACCGAAAGGTTCAACCCTGCCAGCACCTGTGCCAGGATTTCCTGCCGATCGCGGAATTCCTGGATCAATTCACTGGCCTGGGCACGTCTTGGCACATCCATTGCAGTTGTGAAAAGCATGGTGACCCCAGCAGCATCCGCAGCCAAACAGCTCTTAGCGCAGCCAAATAGCTTTTTGACTTTAGATGCTTTTAGATCATCTTAGGTTCTCTGAGCCCCGCGTTCTTTCAATGTCCGTAGAAATTTCCCGCATACAAACAACATCATCCCACCCCCCTCCCTCTCTCGCCATGATTGTTTTTATGTCATGCAAATCACAGACTTCCAGGTCAATCTCGGCCGCGTTTGAATCCTGGGAGGTTTGAGTTGCCAAGGCCAGGGCGGACGCAACTACACCAGGCGCTGGGTCGAGCTGCTGCCCGCCATAAGGATCTAAGACCTCCGTGCAGACAACGGGAACCGCTTGGTTCATGTGAGTCATTTGCAGCATGGTTCTCAACCGTCCACACTTCGAATTCAAGCACAGCAAAACCCGGTCGGAGCCAAGTTGGGGCGGCGTTCTTTTTCAGCAGTGTTATGATTCATGCTATCGAAGGTGAAATTCCAAGGTCCAGCTCACAAAACATTCCACAACTTATCTTTGCAGCCACATCCTTGCAAAACATGTCATGAAGGAGCTCATGCATGTCCTGGCCATAGACCTGTTCGCCCTTCCAGGCTGCATCAGCTGAGGCTAGTACTGCTGGAGCCTCCCCCACCTCCCAAGTGGCCGGCGGGTCAACCACAAGGTCTCAGCCATCCGATTTTAACACTAGATATGATAAATCGTGACTTTGCGGAACCTCCAGCAGAATATGCGAAAATCATCTGATTCTAAATGTCAATCTTGCATTATATCGTATGAATTATCTTGCATGATGTTACGTGACATGATGTTGCATCTATATGCATCTCTTACCTTCAAGTAGTCCTGCCCAATCACCAAGACCTGACACCTGTCTGCATAATCACCACTTGGTGCACCTGGTCCAGTTCGGCACCCGATGGGAATGCAGAGCCTAAGGACACAACGTCAAACGATCGATGTGTGGATCACTGCAGCTCTGGGATCTCAGGCCCTTTTGTGGCAACCATAGTGGCTTGAATATGATTTATATGATTTGGAGATATCATGAGATATCCATCTAAAGCCCGATAATGATAATTACTGATCCATATTGATCCATGTTGTGGAATGCAAGTTGGGCATGAGCCCAACAAGTCCCAGAGCTATTCTAGTGCACCATGTCTCCCTTCAGGCCTGCTAGAAGTTCCAGGTCAAATCCATGGTCCACCACAAAATACTAAAGGAATCTACAGGAAATCTGCCAATTCGGACCCCACATGTTGGGTGGTTCTTTCACTCCGCTCTCCCTGCAACTTGGTAGCTCATTGCGCACTGCAAGGTCCCAGGGCGCCATCACAGCGTGGTGCCGAGGACGGCACTGTGAATGTTGAGGCAAGTGGCTCTTGGCAAAGGCACCCTCCGCAATAAAGCATGATGTTGTTTCTGAAGGGTTATCAATGGCATTCAATGGCTATCATTCCCTTGAAGTTGCCATTCTGTCTGGATATACGGCTGCTGATGGATGCTGATGGGCTCTCTTTACATCTTCTGAAAGTGCTTCAATTGGATATTGTTGGCAAGATCTGGGCTCTGTAAATCCCAACAAAGCGATGGCTCATCCTACATTTTATGACCTTAAACAGTTTTTGCCCACACACTCACACGCTGCCCTCGGATTGGCCGCATTTCACTGTAGGTTTTTGTTGGGGTGGGTAACATTTTTGGACTTTGAAGTCTTGAGCCTGGTGGGCGCCTGTTCCAGCAGAGCCACTGAAGCGAGACAACCTGGCAACCTAGGCCATCTCCCATTTCTCAGTGGCTTCCAAATGCCAATAGCAAATCACTTGGGCTTGTTGCCACACTGGATCTTGGCCAATCCACTCACCAAGCTCCGGTGAGTCACTGCAGATGGATCGTTTTGGGTTTCAACCATTTCAACCCCATGAATCCCCATTGCTCATTTTCCCACGCCACGACATTGATGAAACAAGTTTAGCCCAGCCCACGGGAACTTTGTTCACCTGGGCGTCTGGAATCGCAAGATCTACACTTCGATGATGGTGGTGACCGGCGCTCGACTTTTGTTTTTCTTATGCGGTTCGAGCCAAATGTCATCAACGGTTCAACAAACCAAGGCAGGTCCACAATTGACGGCATTTACAGTACAATCACTGGTATAAAATGGCTGAACATACCCTTGCATTGAACTAGTTGGATCCAAATGAACACAAATGACACTCTAATTATACATCCAATTAGGTTCTAAAGGACTTCCTACAGCCCCATCCACCACCATTCAGGCCCGCAGGCATAGTGCTACATGGATGCAATGACAGCGAAACCGACCAAGTTGAAGGTGCTTGCTATAGCACGGGGCTGTCAAACGGAGTATGAATACAAATGATTACAAATTATATATATAGTATATATATATATTATGCGCTAACAGAGACTCCAAACGATTTTGGGGTCAAATGAAGATTTTGTGTAAAGATTCTTTTGCAGGCAAAGGCAAATCTGCTGCCGTGTTGGTTTGACAGATGCAGCTGTATAATCATCTTCACTTACCACAAGTCATGTCGAGTCCCATCTTGGAATTACCCGCAAATCAATCGTGCCCGCAAAATGTTCAAGCAAAGACTAATGATGCCAATGTAGGCCATGGAGGCACATCCACGTGCTTACGCATGCTTACGCTATGTTGACAAGAATGTCTGTTTGTAGTTTTTGTTGGCCTCTGACCTTTCAGTCGCGATGGACAATACGCAAAGCATTTCGAGGGATCACGGACATTGACATCATATTATATATTTATATATATATATATAGAAGAGATTAAAACGCACCCAATCCGAGAATGACAAGAACAGAAGTACCGGTTGATGATTGGTTACCTGGTTTCTCTTCAGTGCCATCGACCTCAGAGCTTGGCTCATCAGTGGACGGCAAGAAATGGTAATTCTATGGCAGGTCGCGGGCCGGATTCTCAGCAATGAAGGTTCCGAATGAGATGTCGAAGCGAGACTCCAAAAAGCCTGGAAAAGCGAAAGCGAGGCTCCGACCATTGGTGCTGGACCATTCAGATACATTCAGATAGATGACCAAGCAAACATGTTTCCATTCTATACCTGTAACATCCTGTAACCCCATTTGTTGGACAGGTCCAAGAAATCTTCGGACAAACTCCAACAGCACAAAATGGCAAGAAGTGCGATGCCAGGCTCGCCTCTCTGCAGCTGGTGTTTCAACGAACCTGGCCGAGCAGCTAAGCTGTGCATCTTGGCAAGTTGCTGTTTGCTGTAACGGCCTGATGGATCAAGATTCTCGAAAATCGGCAAGCTGCGTTCAAGAGTGTTTTGTTTTTTGTCTTCTTATTTTTTGTTCTCATGTTTCTTTCTTAAACGGAAATTGCACACCTCCTGATATGAAGTAGACACTGAGAAGGATTTCTTGCTCGCCATGGGCTGCAAGTCACCTCAGCAACTGGCAAGTTATAATGCTTACACCTGTCCAACCCTGCCGTGTCCCTGAATGGAAGTGGGAATGGGGGGCAGGAAACAAACTACAAAGCACCGGTCATGCGAGTGACAAAGCAAAAACAAAGCTGTTGCACTGCTGCACTCTGGTTTCCCAGATCATCACTCATCAGCAAAGACTGCGTCTTCCGGTTGATGTCACGGCTTGCGGACTGCTGGATAATCCCCATCAAAAGGTACCACCAACAACGGGTTGGGCCATTGTTCCTTTGAGAGCCCATCTTGCCGCAAGTCCCATTGCACATCTTACTGTACTTGCAAATGAGCTACCAATCAGTCGCATCTCTTCTGGGTCCTGGAAGTGCAAGGAAACCCCCAAGGTCACATGTTGAATTCATGATGTTGGTCCATGTCTTTTGGAGCTGTGGTATTGCAGTATAACCTTTGACCTTTGTTTATCCCAACCGCGCAACTAATTCAGGGAGTTCAAATCAAACCTGCTCATGAGTTCACCATCAGTTGCCGCAGCTCCTTCGTATTGAAGATCATGTCAACCTTTGTGCCATCACCCCTCAGGGCAAGGCCTTTGCATCGGCTGAAATCCTGAGATCGGACGAACCTCCCCCATTTCCTTGGGATGATACCCTCAATGCACAGTCCAAAGGCAATTAATTTGAGGCAAGAGGCAAACGACATTGCCTCAGTTTCGGCAGATTGCAGAGTGCGACTCATGGACAGGGAAAAAAAACAGTTTTCTACTTGTTCCTTCAGAATCCTTCAGTCTTCTGCCTTAAACTCAAGATACTGACCTGGGTAATCTCTTGAATTTCATGACCTTTCTGGCTGCACACCTCCCCTTTCCTTTGCAGTGCCCAAGGCGCAAGGGCCTTACTTCGAGGAGCGCATGACGCAGCAAGTGCATAACCTGAAAACTGAGACCGGTTGGAGTTGGAGAAGGTTACTACTGATTCATCCCTACCCTGGCGACAAACCGAAACGAACCGGCAGGTGGCATCTACAACCTTACAACCTAAGAGTTTTTTTCATTCCAATCCTCGTCTTGAGGTTTGATTCCAGGAGTGTGTGGCAGCATTGGAGAATCGATATCTTCTCCTCAAGTGTCAGCCAATATTCATCGTCCCACTGGGCTGTTGGTGCCCCAAAGAGCCAAGTAACCACCGTTGGGCAGCCAAGCTCCGCGAGTTGAGGCAGGCCCTATGGCCCTCGCTGGGCCTCCCGGGATTGGGATGATGATACGAATGATAGTATGATAGCATGATATATGATATATTCATATTCGCGTATCATATACAATTATACATACATATTTGATTGGATATCCAATGGGCATGATTATTATGATAGGATTTGATTGGATATCCATGGATATCCAATAAAGATTCCCACCCCCGACTAGGTATCCAAACATCCCAGAGCTGAGCTGGTCAACGAGCCATGGCCTGAAAGGGCGCTGGCCAACGCCAGCGTTTTGCGCATCTCATCATCTGCTTCTTTGGTGGTCACCTGTGGCAAGGGTGACCTGTGGGTTGTGGATGGTTGTAAACTTGTAAACTACACTTTATATGACTATAGGAGGGAGGTAAAACAATGTAAAACCAGCACTGACATACAGGAATCACACAGCCTGTGGCTGTGAAGTGCGAAGTTAGGACTGGATACGCTGGAATCCATTGGCTTCAAACACGCGCAGCTCTTTGTAGCACCTAGACTCTAGACCTACCAGTACATGGGCTCGTTTGCCATTGTTTTGTCCTTTGTGGATAACCTGCCTGCAGTTGGCTCGGTTCAGCAAATCCATGAGATAACAGAGACAACAAGCATGTCCAAATTCCAGAGATAGCAAATAAATCCAAATAAGTTCAACAAAGTTCAAATACTAATACAAGGACCAAAAAACTGCCGTCACTACACAACTCGCTTTCTTGAAACGATTAGCCAGTGGCACAGCCAGTGGCATCGGGGGGCGGGGCCTCGCAGTGCCCGGCGACATCAAGCTGCAACACCAGTGTCAGCTGACGATCAGGCACCTTGCACTTGGAAGTTGCTGCATGTCATGACATGGCCTTCATCATGGGGTACTCCAAATCTGATGAATCATCATTTATCAAATTATCAAAATGAAGCAGTTTGGGGGGTACGCAACCATCTGAACACAAACATGTTTCTTACTTCTTGCTGCCATTTCCCAATGCCCGCACGTTTGCATGGCTACAGTGAAGTGTGCCTTATCTTCCAAAAATGTACGGCAATGATGTGCAACCGTTGACCATCTGCTTCCCTAGAACTCAAGAAACCGAAGCTGTTGAACTTCGAGCCAGTTCCAGCTCTGCCTTGTTGGGAGTGAAGATTGCCACCAGGTATTCCTTGCACATCGCGTGTGGGATGGCATGGCATGACACGTGACACATACGTGGCAAGTTTAGTCCAACACCTGACGTCAAATGCCTTACACAGCTGTGGGACATCATAGCCATTCACAGCCATTCTAGGATGCTGCGCTCTATCTTTCTGAACTCAAAGGATTAACAGCCCCCGAATAGACAGAAAACTCCGTGCGGGAATGTGGGGGGAATATTGACTACAGGGGAATGGATTTCCAACGGCTTTCATTCATTTCCGACTTATTTGCGGGTGCATTTGCTTCCAGTGCCATTTGTCATCTAAGCCTCTCATGGTGATCCGAAGCACCCGCCCCGTCTCCCTTTCAACGAGGAACTCCGGCAGGCAGCGGCTTGCTATGAGGAATTTCCTCCACCAGCTCCCGCACGGGCCACAGGTGGCTGCGAAGAACTTCCGCTTGGGGTTTTCCATCCTCCAGGGGCCCATAAAGGGCAAAAGACAACCTCGGGACGGGTCTCAAGTGGGTCACAAGCCAAAAACTGTGAAGCTTCAAGGCTTTCCACCTTCATCACTTTACTGAAATGGGGATTCGATGTGGCCAATCTGCAACTATCGCCAAAGGTTGTCGCTGATTACAAGTTTGGACTGGATGTATGCCGGAGGCCACGTTTGCTTGACTTATTTTGACTTCTCGTTTGCTGTCACCCCCTGGTATCCCTGGTGGTGAGGCCTGCAACCAAACTTGGGGGATCCATGCATGGTTCAGCTACTGAACATGTTTGAGCTGCTGCCACGTAGCTGGGTATAAGGAGGCGCGCCTGTCCAGACTTGGCTTCAAAAGTCAACAAGCTCAACCATGGCTGACAAAGGATTTCCATTCATTCCATATCATGTCCAGTTTACAGGACAGTAAACTGAAGGAGCATCCAGCAGAAACAGTCAGAAACCTACAAAAACTGCCAAAGACTGATCCAAACCAACTTCGCATTCAAATCACATTCCCCTATGCCCCCTCGGTTCAACGTTGGCTCATCTTCAGCTCTCCCAAAGGCCTTGCATCCGGGCGTCCTGTTGAAAAAGGGTGATGAAACCTTTCTTGATCGGTGAGGAGCTTCGAATGGACACCACCTGTCTACACCTCACGGCATTCTTGCTGTGAGGACAGAAGGACAAACGCGAAATTGCGGGCCATTCACTGCTAAGGTCAGCCAATACTTGTTGTGTCATACTTGGTGCACTGCCCAGCAATCGAAACAAAGGAAACCTCTGATTTTGCAAATGACACACATACACACACAAACACACCAGCGCAGCAACTGCCATTGTTCGATTTCCCGACTTGTGACTGGCAGTCCAAGGGTCATGTCCGTTCCATCCGTGGAGAGCATGTTGCGTGTGGTGGCCCAGGAATCGCTTAAAAATACCACACCCACGGAGCTGAAGTGGCTCCTCAGGAATGCCATGAAGGTTCACTTTCATGGGAACTAGAAATACTGGTATGTATATGTCTATATGTATATGTATATATGTATATGTATATATGTATATAATGTATGTTATATACATATACATATATATATATATACTGTATAATGTTTCATGGTGCTGGGAAACTGCAATGCTCTCATCTGCACTGACATTTGGGGTCCCTACTCTGCCTGAGACCTCAGGCTGAGAACTGTCAGAGACGTCGCTTGGACGAGCCGCTCCCCAGTCCGGTCATGTCCATGGCAGCGCTAAAGAGTGAACGTGATATTGGAAAGGGTAGCCTCCCTATTGGCACTTGATTTTCTCAGTACAGCAACTGATGAGGTATCCAATGCCTTCCCCAACTTGGGACAATCAAATTTGGGTGACTTGGGTGACCTTCCAGACTTTGAACATCTTTGAACTGCCCAGTGTCAGAAAGTCTTGGTAGCACATCCAGAACTCGCCATCATTGGCATCGAAGCTGGGCTTTGGCTTTACAGCATCCTTCATGGCCTGCGTCCACAAGCTACCTGGAGGGGCAAATCACAGTGGTCAGTCCACAGGATAGCTGCAGATCTTCATGGTCTCAACATGTCTCAACATGTCTCAACATCTGGTGGCTAGAAATCAACACTGAAGACATCGTCAGACCCCACAAAATATCCGTAAATCATGGTCATTTGTAGCATTCGCAATCCATATTTTGTGCCCCCTTGGCTCATCAGAAATCCCAAGCTGGCAGCTGTCCCAGCTGTCGAGTGATGTCGAGTGGCTCTTGTCACTCCAATCACCTGTCCACTCATGGTCGCCCCAGGGGTTTCGGAGACGTAGCAGTCTCACACCATTCGCTTCGTGTGCTGAAAGCAACGTATAGGCATGGCCAGGGATGAGGCCCGACAATGGGATCTGCGACTTGTCACCTGAGATGCGACCAAAGCATACCAAGACAACGTTGCGAGGTGGGGTTAGGCGCATCAATCTTCAAACTGCTAACATCTACGAACTATACATCTAATCACTATAACCAAGAGTTGCAAGTGGTAGAAACATTTCAAATGGCTTTCAAAGCTTTCTGAAACACCGCTGGGGCACCTCCTGGTCCACCCGTTTCCGTGGCATCTATGAGTCTTGGCTCACTAGTGATGCTACTCAAATAGATTCAAATATGTCATATCACTTCCAGTGAGCATAATATGGTATTAATATACTTATAATATACTATACATCAGCTATGACGACTACCAACCTCACTGATCCAAGCCCAGTGACCTTTGGTAAACGTATCTGAGCCAGGAGTCCCAGCCACCATCAGATAGCCCGCCTGATCATATTTGCACCTGGGTGAAAGGAATCGAAAGGACCCAAGCAGTTGAACCATGGATAAAAATGGCAACCCTTTGGTAACTTGCTTACTCCCATTTATGATCATGCAATGTAATCATGTAGACTTCTAGACCTTGGGTTTCCTATTGAATCCTTCATTTGTCCGTTGCATTGGGGAGAGTTCCCATGGTACTACACTCACCCACCAGCCGCACCAAGTGGAAACCAGGCGGCAGCATTGAAAAGAACTTGTCCTTGGCGATGAGACCATCTGGATGCTTCTCCGTCTCCAGGTGATACCTGCGAGCCACAGAAACCCTTGCTGCTGCACTGGGTACATATAGATATATATATATATACTATAGATATTATAAATATATTCCATAGCCACTGAGGTGGCTCACAACCATCTTCATCACCTCCACATACTATTTGTTTCCTCCATCGCCGTCTCAAGGAGTTCAGAAGAGCTAAAGGCGAGTAAGATACAACTCTGCTAAGGGGAAAAAGAGTGTCAGCAACCAAGCTGGTGCACAGAGACTAAAATTGATAGCATGAATTTTGCTTGTGTTTGTGCATTTCGCTTTCATTCAAATTCATCAATTCAGCGAGTCATACAATTATATGAGTTTATTCAATTTTCTGACGCCCTGTCATTCCATCCAAGAGAATATATCCAACACACATATTTTTGCAATGAAAGCCTTGAGGCAGGACTACCGACATAGAAGTAGAATGCATCATCCGACAAATTCAGCGCGCTCCGCCGAGTTGCTCTTTGCCCGCTGCTCCGAGCAAATCCATCAGCGCACGATACCTATGGACCACAGAACAACCCTAGAACCATCACTTGCGGGTATAAATCAGCCTCGCACAATTGACTTGGAACTTCAGGTGTTTACAGGATCTTACAGGAATCAGCATCGCCTACTACTATAAAGCCGTTTTGCCGCTACTGCCTGATCTGCACTGCTATTTTCAACATCCCCGACGATCTTCAGCTAAAAACTTCCAGCTTCGGAAAAACCTTTCCAACAGTGTGGACAGGAAATTGAATTCCATCGAAACCTGTTGCAGAAACTAAACGTTCGGGGTGCCACTTGCCAAAGAATATGATGACAAGAATGCTTCACCTGTCTTACGTTCAGTGCTCCCAGACCAGTCATGATATACCCTGCTCACAATGATCCCGTGATGTCTTGCCCAAGTTACGGCATACCACTTTCGATTCGTTCATAGCAGCCATGCAGCTTTGCCTCGGTCCATAGGCATCAGCAAGGTTGGTAATGTTAGTAAGAAGGTTGTGCGGCGTTCTACCTGGAGATACTTATATAAGTTTAAGAATATGTATATATATATATATAATGCACATTATAAGTATTTACTGTATAAGTAATCTTAACTCTACGCGGATAACTCTACGCGGACCTGTGCACTCTAGGCAACAATTCATCAATTAGTGGTAGTCAAGAAATTCAACCACAGGCTAAGGAGGATTGGATCCTGCAAGGATACTCGGCTGAACAGAGAAACCCCGAATAAGTTGGACATCTCCGCATAGCCAGGTGAGAAAAAAAGCCATGTGCTGGCCCTGCTGGCCCTGCTCCAAGGGTTGGTCAAGTGGCCCAGGCTTTTTCCAAGAGCATGACCCACAGCTCATTTTGATTGCGGCCTCCCAGCATCCATAAATGCCGTAAAATGCCGTAAGTGCATTTGAAAGCAGTCTGTGTCATAATAAATCAGGATAAGCAGTGGCAGTATGTGGCAGTGGGATGCAACAGAAATTGAAATCGGAATCTGCAATGCAAGCATTCAATACTAATGAATTTTACAATGATTCATGATGCAATCTGACTGTTCCCCTCACGAAAATGCGCAAATGGTGTTTGGTGTCATATTTTTGTTAAACACATTCTAATTTCTGCAGACTTTGCCCCTGCGCAAACTTGGGCATGCTGTCGCCTTGAATATCAATATGAGCATAACACGGCAGCCCGCTGTTGGGAGAACAAGGCAGAAAGTCATCCACAACAATGGATGTGGGTCGCCCATTCTTGAAGCATTTGATCTCCTTGGTGCATGAGCAGGCCTGCTGAATTCCGGCCAATTCTCAACAGCTTCAATCAATCAACATCTGCTCTTGAAGGTCTTGGCAGGGATGGGATGGGATCAACAGCCAAGCTTCATACACGCCATGCTTGTTCACTTTGGTATCACCAAACAATCGGCGAATTAGGTCAGGATCCTCTGCCACAGCTGCCAGTGCGGCCAGAAACCAACAGTCGCCCAAAGCTCCCTGCTTGATGTCGGAGGGCAAAATGTCGTTGGAGAAAATCTGAAAACTGCCTGGAACACGGCCATGGCATGTCGCAACATCTAATCACCTGTGACAACCAAAAAATCATCCAAATAGAAACTCAACAACACCTTGCGCATTGCATATTTCATGATGTTGTATCATTCTAATTAATATGTTCTAATATTCCAATCAGATCGACTATGATGACTATGTACCATGAAAACACATGTAAACCGCCACCAATCTCCTTGGCGGAATCCCTTCTCCTTAAGCCATGTCGCCTTTGCAGAAGTCCTCTGGGCGCTTCCACATCACTGCTGGATGGTCATGGCTGGACTTCTGGAACAAGGATTCATCGCAGGGCATGAAATCTGCATCAACAAACCTTGACGGCGTGGCGGATGACAAATCCATACAAATCCAATGCATACAAAAAATACACATCAAGTCTCGGCCCGAAAGTTCGATGTTGGAGCAAGGTTTGAGGTTTTAACTGTACTTGGGATGAACACATTCATTTTTTCACACCCGGTTGTGGGGTCATTTGGTGAGCTGAAATGTCTCTATCGTCTTGTCCCATCACTCAGTAGCAGCGGGCATTGGAGAATGAAGTTCAACACGTGCTTCTACCAAGGTGTTTTTTTTTGGGGGGCCCCAGCAGCGAAACTCCCAACCCAAACATATTGCATCAATTGTCAAAGTCAGTTATCTTGTAGGTTATAGTGCCATTCGCATTAGATCAAGGCACTCAAGAGGCCATCTTGGCCCCTGGCTATCGTACCCGTCCAAAGCGCTACAAATCCAGCCAAGCGTCTTGGAGATACCAGCCCTGGAACAAGCATCCTGGCAGGAAGCTTCGATTTCGCAACATTGGCCGCAGTTGATTGATCTGTTGGGACCAACTGTAAGTCAAGAGCCATCTGACTTGTGCTTGGGGATGTTTGGGAGACTTTTGGGGATTGCTTTGAGTCAAGCATTTCCCGAGCCCCATGCATTTCAATGCATTTCACATGACCCTCACATTATCAACACGAGTTGAACTCGGAGTTGCGAAGTGATGATGAGTGATGACGAGTGATGCGTGTCTGTGTGTGTGGTCCTTGATCTCAGAGGCCGTCATCCGAGAGGAAGTGACGCCTTGTTGCTCCAGCTCAGTGGCGAGTTCCCTCCGCCTGTGCCAAAGAGTTTTCGACAAAATTTTCTGCAGATTTTTCAGCAGGATCATGGGATATAAGTACAACATATTATAACAATGTATAAACTAGACTATAACCATATAATATCTGCTGTTGATATGGTCTGAATCTTGGAATCATCAACATGGATCCCCACCAAGTCCTATGCAGGGCCTCTGCTGCTCTGCACTGGTCAGCTTCTGGAGTTCTTCTCTTTGTACTTGCTGCGGCTCCCAGTTGAAGGCCATGCTAAGCCTCGGGTTGAGCGCCAAGGAGACTGGGCCAGAAACTGAGCACCATCAGACCGAACTCACCGCGTTTGGGTTTGAGATGGTTTGAGTTCCACTTCTTGTAAACAACACTTGGTGTCCTCGGCATTCCTTCCAGCGGTGTGATTCACGTACTTTGGTGGGCCAGCTTGCATGCCGAGAATCCTGCTTGACTGGTGATGGTCTACCTGGCATGGATTCGCTCAAGCCTAGCCCCATGGGCTTAGCCTACAGATTCTATCTCTCCTTCTCTCTCTCTCATATTTATAGTTGTGAATAGTTGTGACAATTGACGAAGGCCACAACCGCTACAAGTAGATGCTAGGTCTAGTGCTATGGCCCTATGGCCCTTAACCCAGTCTGCCGGGCTAGGACGTTACCTCTAAGTACTGTGGAAGGGCGGACGGTGCCGGTGCTGAAGAATCCAAGAACTTGCTGCCCAGTGCTGAGTCAGGTGCCTGCCGAAGTTCGCAAACATCCGTGTCAGCTGCCGCGGCCGCCAGCACCTGACTGTCCATTTTTTGCTTCAGGTGCCATAGCGGTGGTTCGGTGCCACGCAGGTCTTGCACTCAGACAACACAACAAATACTTTGATAGTGCTGATGATTCGGTAGCCATGGCAGCTTTGACACTAAGGATTTGGATGATGTCTGAAAACAGGGTGTCCCTAATCCCAAGATAAATGGTTCTTATCCGCCATATTACCATGACATAAATTTGCAGTCCAAGAACCGTGCAGGTCTTTGCACCTCGGCTCCCTTCAGGCTTCGCAAAGTCCTGCCAGAAACAGGCGGAGAATGGCGGAAACTGTTCACCTTGTGATGTGTTGCTGGGATCTTTCGCCACGTCACAGCAGAAAGGGAACTTGTCGTTATACCTAACCACCACATGGGATTGCAGCAACATCAGCAACGGGTGCGAAGGTCTAGACTCCCTGTCTAGACGGTCCAGATTGGTGGAGGCACCAATGTTCACAGTGAACTTCATGTCCGACAGCTTCTTGTTGCTGACACAAAGCCTGCTCTGAGAGCACCGTGGAGGACTTCAAACTGCGGGATCAGACTTCTCACTGCTAGAGAGCCACGCGTCAACAACGTGACAACCGTTGAAATGGATTGAAATGGCACGTACGCAGCATGAAAATTTGATCAATATTCAATAGCATGCAATTGGAAAATGCATATGCAGCATGCCTACTCGAATTTACCGTATGCATTGCAAATAAGAAGCTGCAATGCGGCGTTTGAATCAGTCCATTTCTTGAGCAGGATGATGCCCTCCTCGGGAACAAGTCCAACGAGCAGCTGGCTTTGCAGTGGCCATGGTTAAACAAACACAGTACCACAATCATTCGACTACTAGCATGGCTTTGGAAACCTGGCAGAATTGTTTGCTTGTACCTGCATATGCTATATACCCTACTAGGCACAAGTACTAAGTAGCATGACATGGTCTGCTAAGTCAGTGCACATCACAAATGATCAGCACGACCCAGTGTCCTGTTGAAAAAGAAGTGGCAAGCCATCTCAGAAATACCCAACATGCTGAACCTTGCCATACCTTGCTACAAAGCCCTCCAAGATTTTCCAAGTCTCCGCCAATTGCTGCTTCTGCCAATCAGAATGCGCTTTCGCAGCATCTGTTTCTGCGCTGGCGCTTCCACTTTGCCCATCTACCGGCGTCTTGTTGCTCAAGGGTCTCCTCGTCCCAAGGTTGGATCACACATAGCAGCGGAGAGCCATTGTAACTCCATTGCATGCTCTATACAACAATTTGGGGACCCCAATAAACGATCAAAAATCCACCAATCTGCAATCTATTTGGATCGTGGAACCACACTGGCTTTGCAGCTGAGCAGCTCTACAGGAGCTACCTTGCTTTCTGGTGCTTCCTCCACACCTGCCGCATTGCAAATGGCCATGTCAGGAGCCATGTTTCAACCATGTTCAATCCATTCGAAACATGCAGGTCGCTTGGGGTCATCTTATGGGCGACAAGAACTGGAGACCATGAATTCAATGAATCAATGCTTGGTCAGGAGCTCTACATTACATTGCAGCTGTCATCTGTTGTTCCTCTACTCATCAATGGGTCATCTCCAACACAATGTGGTCAGTTCATCGGGCCTCCGGTGTCATGGGCGAGTGACCTTGGTCGTTGAAGAGTCTGACTCCTCCCACACTATGCCCCTACATTCAGTCGATTGTCATCATTTCCCCGTCAAAATGGCCATATTTTGCAGTCTCTCCAATTCAGAACCGACCCAAATCATATTGTTGCTTAATGGAATCCCTATTATAATCTTATATATATACATATTATTATATCCCCAGTAGACTTTCCATGTCAACATCAATGGGATTTTCATATTTTCCCCATCTTTTTGGGGACCTTTCCCCAAATGCTGAGCCCCCAGCAGCTCGTTGGACACCGGCCCCCCGGCGACGTCTCCGGGCTCCACCGGCGATTCCGGGGGCTCCGAGAAGCTGACGGAGCGCTTCACGGAGGGAGAGCGGGGCCTGTGCCCCCAGGGATCCCGGTGGGTCGGCTGTGACTGGGGTAGTTACCGGGAAGTTGATTGATGAGTATTGATGAGCCGATGGTGGTAAACCATGGTAAATCATGGTACACCATGGTAAACCTAAGAAGAAACCTCCAATTTATGGGATGGTTTGGGATGGTTTATACATGTTTAGAACTGTTTATATGTTACAACATGAGAACAATCCGTGTGAGCGGGCATCGACCAAGTCGATCGCCATTGGTTCGGTGATCAAACACGAGTACTGGCAGCTAGGTTCTTTTCGGTGTCTTAGGAGCAGGTTGACATCTTACTGATCACAATCACAATCAACCTATTTCTGATAAAATCATAAAAAATTGGGGTTGGTGTAGCATTGGGTTTCCCACATTCAACAGAGACAAAGTGTGAGAAACAGTATTTCAACATTATTCATTATTCCGTTGCGTTTTGTTCCTGGCAATTTGGGGACGGCATTTTTCGCCACGCGGAAGCCGAAGCGGAGTGGAGAATCTGGTTGGCTTCACTGGAAAAAATACTTTGGCCTTGCACTAGAAGTATTCCTGAGATTGTCCATAAAACGATAGTAATGATCTCGATGCAATGTATGGGGCTTGTTGACACCTACATCCACCAGATGCAGCATGATTTTGAATAAGCACCTGTGCTTCGATATTCCAAGATCTTCCAAGGATTCCATTGGGTCTGTGGTCAATTCCCCAGGCTTCCTATTAATCTTTAGTCAGGGAAATCCAGCTGTAGGGTGAGATCTTCTACAATGAAGATGCATGTTGGGGATACATGTTATGTCAGGTTACATCCTATAGTATAACATATCCGAATCTATCATTGCACAGACCGAGTCCTATCCGCGCAGGTCAGCCAACATTGAAGTCAGCAAATCTTTTTGGATTCCTATGAATCCTTATATAATATGAAATGATTACATATACAAATCTATACAAATCTGACATAAGGAGACATAAGGGGGCTTTCCCTTCTTAACACGACTTAATCGTCATCTATGATGACGTACTTGTGACGTGGTTATGATTTATGGCTTCATCCTCCAGCCCCAAGTAGCCGCCTATCTTCTCCCTTCAGCGCTGAGCTCAAAGAAGGGTTCGACGCCAGTGACCTGTACATTTCTCCACTCCCCACACTGCTACCACCCACAGACTGAAAATATTGACATGGTTGTGCTGCAAAGGTTGAGCAGCTGGCATTGCAGGCGACACTTCACCTTTGTCAAGTGCTTCTTCTGGTGCTGGTAAGGGTTCATTTTCTGCATCTTTGTGCTGTGCAGGACTTCCGATTGGCAGTGGGGACGAGTGAGAAGAACTTGGAGGGTGCTTTGCAGGCAAAGAGGGCGACCTCAGCCAAGATCCATAAGCACCATAAGTCTCTTGAAGCTGGTGGGATGTTGTTGGACTATATGACATGATTGTCAGCGAAACCAGTGCTGAAAGAGCGACGCAGCTTGCGACACGTTCCCTTCTCCAAGCACATCTCCTGTTGAATCCCATTCTTCAGGTGCTGCGGCAGGTTCAGCTTCTGCCTTGTGCTGTGCAGGATTTCTCGCTGACAGTGGGGACGAGTGAGAAGAACTTGGAGGGTGCTTCGCAGGCAAAGAGGGCGACCTCGGCCAAGAAGAGCACATCAAAGATGAACAAAAATGTATGCACATATGCTCAAAAGTAAGTTACCAGCAGTCATCTACGTCAACAATCACAAGCACTCACAACCGTCTCTCAAGCCAGAATCCCAAACCCATCGTGCTCCAGCCACTCTTGCCATAAGATCCATAAGTATCATAAGTCATAGGTCTCTTGAATCTGTTATGAGACTATATGTGACACGAGCGAAACAAATGCTGGGAGAGCGACACAGCTTGCGACACATTGCCCTCTCCATGCACATCTCGTGGTGAATCCCATTCTTCGGGCGCTGCGGGAGGTTCAGCTTCTGCTCTGTGCTGTGAGGAACTTGTCATGGACATTGGGGATCGCGTTGACTGAGAAGAACTTGGTGAGTGCCTTGCTTGCATGGAGGACGGCCTCAGCAATGGTACTATTTTGATTAGCAATGTGCAGATAATGCACCGAGTCTGCTCGAGCACAAGAAGGCACTAAAAACAGCAACAATATCAAACATGACATATCTCCCCTGGCCAAGACCGAATATCATCAATGACAGGCTTTGACAGTGGCTCATGCCATCAAGCATGCACAAGCATTCTGGATCAACAGCGAACGGTGCCTTGTCCCTGGTGCTAAAAATGTTCATAGATGTTCTCAGACATGTCCAAGAACCTTCATGAACCGTCTATAAGCCCCTGACGCAGGTTTTCTTACTTGATCTTTGTCAAGTGCTTCTTCAGGTGCTGGAGGAGGTTCGCTTTCTGCGCCGTGAAAAGCAGGACTTCTGACTGGCAGGGACGAGTGAGGAGTTGGAGAGTGCTTTGGAGGCCACGCGGATGACCTCAGCCAACAAGATCCAAGAAGCACATAGAGGTTCATAGAAGATCATAGAAGTACATGATATCAAAGTTGTGATAGAGTAATGAAAGAGCAATCAAAAGTCAGGAATGGCAGAGCACATTGAGATAGACAATCACAACATATCCAATCATATCACAACCAGCTCAACCCAGAATCCCAAACCCATCGTGCTCCAGCTATTGCCATAAGATCCATAAGTATCACAAGCCATAGGTCTCTTGAATCTGTTATGAGACCATATGTGACACGAGCGAAACAAATGCTGGGAGAGCGACACAGCTTGCGATGCATTGCCCTCTCCATGCACATCTCGTGGTGAATCCCATTCTTCGGGTGCTGCGGGAGGTTCAGCTTCTGCTCTGTGCTGTGTGGGAGTTCTTGTTGACACTGCTCGCCTGACAGCTGTAAAACGCCACATGAAGACACATTAATCCAACTGCTCTGGACATCTTGATTTAGCGAAGGATACTGAACAATAAGCAGCTCCTTGAAGAAGTGGATCTATGTAAGTCCAAGCTTTGGACACATCTGAGTTTTCACGTTTTTGTGGTTCTGGATCCTTGTTCCGTTGACAATCTCAAAACATCATGAGATGTCCAGGTAAGAATGGATGAACCATGATGAACCACTGGCGAGCTGGATCAGAATGATCATCAGAATGATCAGGTGGTTCCAGAATGACCCAGCAACTGGGGGTCCCACATTGCCATTCCCACTGCTTTTTCTCCCCGAGGAGATGGGTCTTCACCGGGTGCTGGGGGAGGTTCCGGGTCATCGGCTGCCATGAGGCCCCGCGATTTGACCGGTTGCCCAAAAGGCCTCCTGGACATCTGATCTGGGGGTAGAGTCGGGTAGAGGACCAAGAAAACATTTGAAATGCACAATATTAACCATTATTACATCCTTAAACAATATTTAAAGGTGGTCCTATGTTCTTGTGACATTTTTGAATGGCTGGTTTGCACCTTGTGCAACCCACTGAACATTTCCCAATATCTCTTCATTGCCTTCTCATGGAGTTCCTAAAAATGGTGGCCAGTGGTACTGTCCACCATGCTCCTGGGCTGCAATCTGAGGTCGCTCTGTTCAGCCCTCAGTTCCGGAACATCCACGTGTGGATATGGAAGCTGCACACCAGAAAGTTGCCTGCAGGTGGCATCTCGTAACAGTGTGGGAACTTTGGGACTCTCAGACTTTCAGAAAGACAACAAGAAAATGTTTCTGAACATGCTGAACTGCTGAACCTATTTCCCATGAAGAAGAATTAATGGGTGCAGAATAGTTTTTTTAATGTTTTTTTCTCTATCAAGTTTGGTTTTTCCCGAATGCGTAGCAAGGGTTCCCGTTTCACTCTGGGGGTCTGGGGGTTGAGGGTGTGTTCGCCAGACGTTGCGCAACCGTTCGCAACCGTCC
>BGPT01001779.1:6772-53555 GCA_003297045.1 Symbiodinium sp. clade C Y103 | reverse complement strand
AAGAGTGTCATGCCAGGAGTGTCTTCCCAAGAGTGTCTCCCAAGAGTGTCTCCGAAGACTGTCTCCTTAGGAGTGTCTCCCAGGAGTGTCTTCCAAGAGTGTCATACCAGGAGTGTCATGCCAAGTCTTGCNTCCCAATAGTGTCTCCCAGGAGTGTCTTCCCTAGAGTGTCATGCCAAGAGTGTCTCCCAAGAGTGTCTCCCAGGAGTGTCTCCAAGAGTGTCATGTCAGAAGTGTCTCCCATGGGTGTCTCCCGAGAGTGTCTTCCCGAGAGTGTCATGTCAGGAGTGTCAAGAAGATTCGTGTGAGCATTCGGGTTCGTGGGCTGCATCTTGTTTTTTTCCCTAAGTCGGCAGGGCCACAAGGCGGCTGTTTGAGCTTCTGATTTGAGACGGGATGTGTTTGGGATAACATTCTGAGGGACTGCTTTCACTCCGACATTCCAACGGTTTTTCTTTAAATATGGAGGTATTCTAAAATGGGGGTACGCAGTCATTAGGCCATTTGAGTATTGAAACGCATGGTGACTTGGGGATCCCCCATTGGTTAAGAAAAGCATATGCAAAGACACATCGAATCAGTGCCTTTCCATCAATAGTCCATGGTGATGACTCATGATAAACCATGATAAATCAGCTGTGTCAACCTCAGATTAATAAACCTTTGGGCTGTTTAGTTGAGGGGGCACCAGTTTAAGAGCAGATGACATCACTACTTGAGGGTGTATCATGGTGTACCCCTTGTCCTCAAATAATCCAATTGTTTGATGGTTGTCCCCGTATTCCCGTTAGTTAATTTGTAGATGATTTCCGAGGGAAACCCATGGAATTCGCCACTTTAGTGGAGGCTACAGTAAACCACGATGAACCAGCATTTTTCCTGCGGGAAGGAACTACCTCAACCCACAAACTCTTCGCCAGGAACGGCCGTCGCCCGCTGTGGGGCTGCCTTTGGTTCAAGCGTTGGCGCGACAATGTGGAGCTTGCTGTCAGTCGGGGGCAACGGCTGGTGGCCTATTTCTTCGAAGAACAAGTGGGCCACCTCGGCTGATTCAAGGGGATGACTGGTGAGACTACCCCTGAGAATCAGATTATTCAGATTTCTTCGTGGCTTATCCCATTGTACTATATTATATCCGTTTATCACTGGGGGAACTAACCCCATCCACCAAATATTTGCTTGTCCATCATTTGCCCAGTCCCTCCAATGATGGTCATCCCAAGTCATCCCCATGTGCTGCCACAAGTGGATGGTCCGTTTCATGGGTGTCCTCAAAAAAATCAACAGAAATGTTTGGTAGAGCCTCAAATGATTTTAATATGTCCATTGCATCAGCAATTTGTAATCAAGAACTTGCATGATTTTCGCCGGATCACGTGTGCTTTTCATTGGGTGTTGGCCACCGATTACCAAGCATCAGCAGGTTGAAGATTGGTTAAAGGGGTAGTTGAACTCCCTTCTTCTCCGGGGCTTGAAACCATGATTTCCACATTTTCCCGTGGAGATTGGAACCAGAATATCAGGTGAAGGGCTGATTACTTGGCCGGAGCTCTGCAAGAAGGAAACCAATCTCTGGGATGGCAAGGGCTTGGGAGCTTCGCAAAAAGCTGAGCTGCTTGGTTCTGGAAAATTCACACTTGGTGCAAGACGGATGAGATGAAAAGAATCGGATGAGTGATGGACTATGGGAGATGAATGGATAGATACCGGGGTTATCTTGGCTTTGTTTTGAACATAGGATGCCCCTAAATCCCTAGATCCACAGATATCCACAGATTCATCATGTTTTCCCATTCGAATCACCATTTTTTGGGGGTACCTGTGGCATCCTGTAGCCCATTTTCAGCCCCCGGAGCCATTGGAGACGGAGATCCAAGTGTCGATCGGAGATTGCCATGGTTTATCAGATGAACTTATTTTTTGCAGGTTGAAATCACACATACTAGATCATATTAGAATATATCAGAATATATGATATTATATGATATTATATATATATATTGATATATGTATATAATTTTAGATTAGATAGATGCATTCATACACACCGAGTTCCTCCGTTTGTACCGATAAACCTCGTAAGGTTCCTCAGTAATGGGTATACATATTGCCCAGTTTTTCTAGGTACTTGGAGAGTCTAGGTATTTTTTGTTGATCCCTGAAGTTGGCTTGAATTGAAGTTCGCAATGGGAACTTCACCTGAAATTTTCAGAAATGTGGAGTTGTTTGTAGCCCGATGCTGATTAACAACATAGATGTAAAACATGCACCATTTATAGATGATTTCCGGGGGGGCAAACTACTGTTTTCCACATCTTCTTGTATGTTACCCCCCAGGGTATGAAGGGAAAATTCACCACCAGGCTGGCTTTTTTGCAAAAGATGGGCTATGACTTTGAGCAACGAGATGTCAGGAGCACTTTTTTGACAGAGAGGTTGGAGTGATCGCCCCAGCCTCGGCCTGCTTGTAGTCACTCAAGTCCCAGTTGTGCCCTTTCTACAGGTTGAAACCATCTCAACCATTTTCTATGGGATGGCTTCAAAACCTATCTCAACATATCTCAACCAGTAACAGTTGATGAACATCCGAACGAAAACAAATCAACAGTTCCACAAATTTTGGAGGTACTACACACGGTTGAGAAACCCTTAGGGTCCCGACCTCTCCGGCAGCTTCCATCAGCTTCCCAAAGAGAGGGTGGCCAGGGTCGCCTGTCCCACGGGTAACCGGATGGTGGTACGTGGATGGAGGAAAGTTTTGGATCTAATCTCAGTCATAGAGTCCTAGAAGATCAGGTTCTTTAGGCATGAATACTTCGTGTTTGACAGGCGTTCCTCCTGGGTGTATTGTTTGAACTCCAGTCCATGCGAAGCATGGTCGCTGGGACCTAGTTACTGGTTGGTGCTTTCAGAATTATGTTCCATCCCAATCCCATTCCCAAATATTGAATACCGCCAACATATGGGTCCCCAAAATGCATGGCTATCACAGATCCAATACATGTCTCCGGGGGTTTGTAGGTGTAAATCCTTTTCAGGGAGCCGGAGTCATTTGTCCCAGATTTGGATCATAAGAAAACCCCTATAGTCACTGGTTAAAACGGTTAAAATTCTGATTTCCTGTAGATTTTTCCCCAAACCAATCCATTGAATTTGAAAACAGGCCCGCCACAGAACCAACAGTAACAGTTGGCCGAGGGCGCTTGAACCTTGAAACATTTTGGAAGCACCAGCCAGATTAGATGCATATGCCAAGGCTGAACACGCGTTCATTGCCTTATACTGCCATGTGGAACATCGGAAAAGAAGTGGGTTCAAGCCACAGCAGACTCTGGTGCTCTCCCGCGAAAGAAGAGCATCAACATAGTCAACTGGAGGTTTCCTGGAATGGGGGTACCCCTAAAATCTCCTAAATCATCAATTTTACTAGGATTTTCCACTATAAACCATCCAGCTATTGGGAATCCTCCATTTATGGAAACTTCCAAGTGGCTTAGATCACAAGCTTTAAGTATACAAAGCTCCGAAGGTGAACCAGGTCCTCAATCCTGGCTGCATCCAGTACGATTCCACCAAACACAACAGCATGCTTCATCTTACTGGTGCTTAGCAGGGAATGAGGGAATGACCTATAATAACCATGAAAATAATCATCCCAGCAACCCCCATTGCCTACTAAGCACAAGTAAGTCATTGATGGTTTAAGCTTCCATCCATGAGTCTTTCGGACATTTCTTTGTTCCTTGGATTTCCGGAATCTGAAACTGGTCAATTTGGAATGGCCGTTTCGTGGTCGTGGTCCTCATGACTGCACAACGGCTCCGCAGCTATTAGGGGACTCAGGGGGTGAAGGAAAAATCCTTCCATCTTTGGGTCTGTCTGAAAATGAGGTATACGATATACCTTCTAAATTGCCATTTTTCACGGGGAAAATGATGACGAAAATGATGACTAACCAATGGATTTGGGGGTACAATGTTTTCAGACAAACCCATGTGTTGGGACTGTTAACCCTGTTCTTCAGCAAGTTCCTGTCCAATCATCTCAAATCCACCTGTTTCTAGGCCCCAAAGAATAGGTTTCTGCTGATTAATTGCTGCAATGCAACTAGGACTGACGGAGCAAATCCCATGATATACCATGATATACTTATATACCTTTAGCTAGATGGGGTTACAAACCAACTTATAGCGGTGTTGCTCCAACCAACTTGAGGGAAATTACAGCCACAAGCGTTCAAAAGATAGCAATGTTATCTCTTTATTCTTTATCTAAGTCCCCAAAGTGGGTTTATGCCATTCATATATGGGTTCTATAGACCTATAATTGTGGTGACTAGCCGACTAGCCACTTACTAAGTGGGATGATCCCCAAGGTACCTTTGCTCCCAGTTTGCATCTCAACACGGCAGGTCAGCTGCTGCCGCTTGTCGGAGATCCTTGGAGACCAGATCGAAGGTGCGCCGCGCTCCAAGAGATGTGGAGAGGATGAGGATGATGATGATGATGATGATGATGATGATGATGATGATGATGATGATGATGGTGGTGGTGGTGGTGGTGGTGGTGGTTGTGGTGGTGGTGGTGGTGGTGGTGGTTGTGGTGGTGGTGGTGGTGGTGATGGTGATGATGATGATTATTATTGTTATTATTGTTATTATTACTATTTTTACTATTATCATTATCAGTATTATTGTTTTATTATTATTGCTATGATGATGATGGTGATGATGGTGATGATAGTGTTGATTAATATTGGGATGATGAGGATGATGGGGATGGGGATGGGAATGATGTGTGTTTCTTCCCAACGGTATTGATACAGGTATTTCATTTACAATCGACTTTATCATTCTTTGTCTATCTCTATGTTTGGTAATAAACCCGGAGTAGGGACCGCTATCCATGGATTCCCAGGGTTTCACACTTAGGGTGGTCAGGGTCCTGGGTTTGGAACAGATATTCCAGTGCGCAGGATTTCGTACCTATGTGGATCCGTAGGTACACAACATTGACCTGTACACAAAAAAAACACCCGTGTATCAGCATTTTCAATGTATCCATTTGAGTTGCATGAGGATTCTGATGCGATTTGTTCGGGCTTATCAAGCAGTAGCTACCTTATGTGACCTAGAACTATATAAAATCCCAACAATGCTTTTTGGCAGGTTTCTGACCTATGGTTTGGCCAGTTTCATACAAGACTTCTAAGACCGATGCGACTTTGTCTTTGCGATTTGGCTGAGTCTGAGTCTCCTTGCCGCATCTTGTGCTTGTAAGCGAGAGGCAGGAGAAGGAGTTGAAGAAGACAATTCAAGGACGGAGTTGGCTGTATGGACGAATGGTTGCGCAGGGCTTGCCTCTCCGCAAGCGACAGCTGGAGAGAGAGGATTTTGAACGCCTTGCTCGCTGGAAGCAGTCAGTGCTTTCCCAACACTGACAGTCCCGGCGGTGAGAGGCTCCGCCGAGTTTTTACAGCGCGGTGCGATTGAGATTCTTTGACGGGAAGTGGAAAACTTTCAGACATATCTCAAAGAGGTGTCGGTGTAGATTCACACAGCTGAGAGCAATGAGAGCAGGGCTACAAGCAAATCCCACCGGACGACCGGCGCCAGCTCAAAAACCGATCCATACAGCGCCATCCGGTTTAATTACTTCGCCCCTGGAACTCTACATAGCAATTTGATCCTGAGAATCACGCAGTTTTTTCAGGACGGTAGCTTTCCAACCCCCAGGTCCTGGCAGGGTTTTCCTGTTGCCCCAGGTGTCGATATTTTTCTCAAAGTGGACGTGGAAGGAGCCGAAGCCAGGGTCCCAGGGGGAACATTTGAGCCAAGTCGATCAACATGTCTAGAGTTAGCGCTCCAAAAACTGTTGGGGTTATGGCAGATATATCAGGAATTATCCTGATCTATCTAAAATCTATCATTCTATGATATTCTATGTCTTTAGTAGCCCCCAAGATAGGTAAATTGCTGGTTAGCTCCACCCTGCTGGTCAGCCTTAAGGTCCAGTTGCTTCAAGGGCTTGATGAGAAGCATTGGGATCCTTGGCCGTTTTTGACGTTGCAAAAACGGAGGGTCAAAACGTGGTGCCCCAGTGACTTGAGAATGGCTAAGTTGAAGGTTTTTTTCCAGGAAAAGTACTGGTATTGAATGGAATGTCGTGGAATTTTGTTGGCTAAGTTGGTCAACATAACCCAATAACATCCAAGAACTGTTGGATATAGCGAAGTGGCTAATGCTGGCTATTAGTGAACAAACACAACTCATGGGCAGCGCCTTGCAGGGAATACTTAGCGAGTGCTAGTGACTTGGTCATATATATATATATATATTATACTGTACATCGATTGCGCATTTCATGAATATGCATGAATTACTAATATTCAATGGATTTGAATGGATTTCTCTGAAATCCGGTGTCCCCCCCGAATTGACCCAAATCTGCTAATGTTCTCATCCAAAATGACGGGTTTCGGGTTTCTTTGCTATAAATGCCATCGAGACTGGGAAGATGACCGAAGTAGCTCTTGTTGATGGATATATGATTTCTCTTTTTGCTATGTTTATCAAAATCCATCAACATCCTAAAAGAATCCAACATGAATGGAGGAAAAATGACAAGACCATGAACATCCATAGATTGTAGCTGTTGTTTTGTGTGAAGGACAAGGTGCCGTTTGGCGACCCAGTTCGCCATATCCCGTTGACAGAACCATGAGGGAATTTTCAGCAATAAGAATCCAACAAAAATGATGATATAAATGAGGTTTTGAACTTGGGGATATGATACAATGGGATATAGAACCAATTATGACATAGGCTTGTAAGAAAACGGATTCTAGTTCCACCGTTCCACCCCTACATTGCAATTTTGACAGGAAAGAGAGTGACAAACCAATTGGTATTGGAGATACTGGTATTGGAGATGCTGGCAACTTATGTCGCAAACCTACATACTAAACACGCTGTGGCTCATTGTTGGGGGTTTAAAAATATGTGTTTGTTCAAGTGCAGGTTATTCCTCTCAGTGTTTTTCCCCTCGATATTCCATCAGTGTTCACCAGATGTCGAAACTGCCGCTAACTTGGGCAACTATGAAATTCCCAAGATGTCATCTGCGGTGACCCCCCATTTCGCTATAAATTGGTTTGCAGCTACCCTCCGGTAAGCATACAAAAAACTATGGAAAATCATTACTTTAAGAGGTAAATCACTTCTAAATGGGCCATGTTCAATAGCTCTGTTAGTTTACCGGAGGGTGATTCTTGGGTGTATGGTATTTTTTTTTCGAACCAGTTTCTTCTTTCTGGGGGGTAACAAAAACCAACAAACATCAATGGAGGGCAACAACTCTTCATGCCGGCATCCCCATACGACTACCACTGGCTGGAGGATTCGTTTGTGATTTGTGGGTCCATCGGATTTGAAGCATACTAAAATGAAGTTACCGTAAAGCTAAGATAAATCAGAAGATTCATGGAGATTCCCCATTTCTACTTCACTTTCCCGTCAAGTTCACGATTGATTTTCCATATCAATTTATTGAAGGGTATCTCAAATTGAGCTTCCTGTATGAATATAGCCCAAATTTCATCTATTTGAAAAGGGACCGTGGGGGCTTGGGGTAGCCGCTGGTAGCCCTCTACAGCCAAACCCACGGCCGTGTCAAGGATGCAATCTTTGGGATTGCCATGGAGGTGTCGGGTGTTTCCTTGACACCAATCCTTCAGTGTCTTGGTACGGTGGCGGGAAGATGCGGGAACAGAGTCTGGAAGATCTAGTGGATGAACAACTTACTGGTGCTCAGTAGGGAATGGGGTTTCATGACCTATAATAACCATTAATAATCATCCCATTCCCCCATTCCCTACTAAGCACCAGTAAGACAAAAAGCATGTTTTATATAATGGAGATGACAATAATGGTGAGTGTTGTGAACTAATAGTTCAAAGTATATTGAGATGTGTAGATTTTAAGCAGAGGTAATGAGGATGTTTAACTTTTGCAAATGACCTGGATGTTTGCTGAAACCGCAGATGAGCAGTGTTCAGTAGCACTGTCATAGATGAGTCAAAGTACACCCAGATTCACACATTCCTACAGTATCCTGTACAATCTGTAGTGATTTGTATTGATTTGTACTATAGTGAGTTCTCACCCATGGCCTCTAGATAAGTTTGCTTACGACCACAGTTGCTATCCCAAGTTGCGCCCCTGCCAAGGCTGTGCAAAGACCACAGTTTGGAGGTGGAGTACTTCAAGCAACCCAGCCTGGGGGCCTGACAGCTGAGTTATTTTTTTCCACCTTTTTTGGGCCATCAGAAACTCGGAAACAATCGCTTTGAAGCCATTGACTTTTTTGGGGGATGCCGGGATGCCCTAGTTTGGAGATGCTGTTTTTTCTGGGCAAACCCATAGTTGCCATATATGTATACATATAAATATATATATATATATTTATTGTATAGTTGCCTTCCAAAAAACTGGAGCCATGCTTGACCTTGCAAAATCTATCATTCATTCAACGAATTCCATTTGATGTGGATCAAAGATTCGATGGTTTCAGATGCTTCAGGCCTGAAAAGGAACAGTGATCTGTGGGTCCGAACAGTTTTCTTGTGGCTGTGCTTTTTCCAATAAGGATAATAAAATGTATGCGAGCCCAAGTTTTGATAATCTGATAGCCTCATGTTTCCATGTTGGCATCTTTGGTTGTTCTCAAAAAGTAAGGAGCGGCCGGCCCTTGCGGACATTGCCAATTTCGATCAAGAACAACAATCCCAGATTAGATATGGGTTAATTGTGCTATATTTCACCACACTTGCAACTAGTTAGTACCACAGTTCCTGCACCAAGTTTTGTTTTCCCATCCGATTCGTAAGGTTCTGAAGCGCAAGATTTGGAGGTGCCGGAGTCGGGAGCATGGGGTGCCATGAAGTCTTCAACTGTGTGATTTGGGTGGGTTTGTAAAGAGGTGCCCATAAATCCACAGGTGAATCAAATTTGTTCCTGTTATATGGTCATATAAATTGCAGGCATATCCCGGGTTTAGTGAAACCCAGGTCTAGATGGGTCTAAAATTCAGCGCCCAGAGACAACAATAGACAACATATTCTCCCATTTTTTGTTTTTTTTCATGCCCGTGTTCCGATCATCTCGTCCTATGGCACCAGAAAGTCACCATGATTTCCTCGGCACCAGGAGCTCTTTATGGTTTATGCTTGCCGCGGTGAGAAAAAAGCAACGCGGCTGCCAGGGTCAACTGATGGTGGGCTGGGATGACTTTCTGAATTTCATAAAAGGTTGGTATTTTGGTTGGATCCCAATATCGTCCATTCTTGGGAGGCGTCCAGATATTTCATGATATTTCATTTTTTTGCGTTTTTGTCGTTTCCACGAAACGAGGTCAGCCAGTCTATTCAACTGGCACCCCGGAAGCACAAGTGACTGTCAACCAGGCAACTCAAGTCTGATTTCGGGACGTTTTTTTGGGGGAAATGCTTGGCGCCTGCCCATCTCAGGACATGCACACAACTCAATTCAACTCTAACACACACGGGTGTGCAAGACCCAGCTACAATGAAATCAAACATGTCTCCTGCAGGTTTGTTTGGGATGCGACCAGCTTTGGTTATAGTCAGGGAACCTCTATCCAGAGTTTATCCTGTATCTTAGCTCTTTAGCAAATACTTAAAATATCTTTGAATCCAAAAAACTAAATGATAAAAATTCTTGGTTTAGGGTAAAACGTGGACACAAAATCCCTTGAAATCAGGAGTGTTCTTTTCGCAACCTCAGCAGGACCATTTGCTACTACCCTCGCCATATCATCCGGCAGACGCCAGGACGGAGTTGCCGGTTCATCAGATTTGTTCGTTTCGGGGAGGTCAAATAATTCTGAATACGGAGATTTAACCCATGAAATTGGTGGTACGATGGGATATAATGGAGATAGAACAGGAATAATAATGGTGATGTGCAGGGAATATATATATATATAATGGCAATATCATGGGGATAGCATCGCGATCATAGAATGGGAATCATTTGAGAAACTTACAGCGACCCGCTAGTCACTAGCCGAGGTCACTACTTTTATGATGCAGAGGATTTGGGGAATTATCCCACACACGCACAGACACATGACGTATTTATGATAAACTACAGTAATTTGAATTTGCTCAGGATGATGCCTGCCCAGAAGTTCACCCCTGGTTGTTCATTCCTGGGGTATAGTAATGAAATGATATGAAATGATATATACCCTTTGGTAAACAGCCACATAGCGAACTGGAAAGTCACCATTTTTCATGGGAAAATCCACGATAAATAGCAATTTTGAATAGCTATGTTGGTTTACCAAAGGGTATCGTAATGAATGGTATTTCAGATGATCAGGGGATGGGATGATTTGCACATCATATCACAGAAAATATCTGTCCGCCGTAACAGCATCCTGGTATGATCCTGTTGTGCAAATGCACATCAGGGTAGATGATAATTAAAATGGATGTTTATCTCAACCCCCGGCCACCCAAATGGGCGTATCCTCTGTTATATTTTTGTTGACTTATCGCTATTGACAGCAATCATATCAGCAGCCCAAAATGGTCGCTTGGTTTCTTATAGTTGCAATTTCATGGTTTCCACCATTTTTGGAGAAACCCAAATCACATGTTTTACTTGTTTTATATCCCATTATATATATATATATACATACAAATTCTACACATTATACAAATTCACCAACTCTTGTTCGTAAAATCATCCCATATGGTGCAAAAACAGGACCCTATTCCTTTGGAAGTCAAAAGCGAGTGCTTGAGCCTCTCGGTAGGTCACTGCCAACCGGCTTGAAGCTGATCATTGGTTTTGGCAGGAGTTCCTAGAGATTGCAGGGACAGAGCTGAAATAGATGGATATCAGGGAAATACACTGGATATATATATATATTATGTATGTATATGTATTTATGTTTATGTATGTATATGTTTTGTATTTTGTATATGTATTTATACATGGATTCATGGATATATGGTCTCCTGGAGCGTATATACATATACACATCATTTTATATCATTTATGCAACCAACAATGATGGTGGTTTAATGAACCATAGGAAGTGGGAAATCATGGAGATACAGTTTAATGGAGAGATACTTATTAATGTATATATCTATACATCATATCATTGAACCATCAAGTGGAGTTTGGATGCAATCAAAATTACTGATTGCAGGTTGCTGGATAAATCTAACTGAAGGCACCGTTCTATGTATATATAGTACAAGACAAGTTGTATTGTGACCATCACCCGAATATATAGACACATGCACATTCGTTAGTATCCCACTGCATCTCCACTCATATCGTTGCTTCACCACCCTTTCGCCTTGAGGCCTTTGCGCCTTGAAGTGTTGCGGCGAGGATCGTTTCAAAGACTCGCAGGACTGGGGCGAAGAACTGCTGGTGAGTTATGGTGGGGTATACTACTTGATGAACATTTCTATATATGCATATAGACATGCATGTATATTTCACATTTTTATAAAGGATAGGAATATTAAATAATCAACCAGCACACTGTAGTACATTCAACGTGCTTTTCAGGAAGATGTCATGATGTCAAAGAATGGCAGGACAAGAGTAACCTCTTCAAACCGATTTGTCCAGATTGCCGGCATGTCGCAACAAAGGACATTCCCTGATATGGAATGATATATGAAACCAGGATCCATGCTTAGGACGTGTTTGTTGTTTCACCCCAGGAATCATTTTGAAAAGAACAAGGAGAGATTTCACCTGGAACCATGGATAAAATCCACATGTTTGTTGCTTAAACACCATGCGTAGAAACCGTTTGTTCATTGGCGAAGTCCTCTTCTTTGCTCCTAAAATCTCCTAAATTTCCCCGCGCTGCAAAAATCGGAATTTCTCTGGGTGAAGTGGGAAACATAACGAAACAGAAATGGGATTTTATCATATGTATTCATATGTTATCTGTAAGATCCTCTCATATGGTTACTGGGATCTTACAAAATAATATAATAATATATGAATACATATGACATGATAAATCCATTTGTAAGATCACTAATCATGTGCCAGCCCTCCCATGTCTTCGCGGGTCATTTCTCGTCCTTTCTCAGGAGCTGCAGCGCTGGCAGCAGTTGTCCAAGGTCTTGGGGCCCGAAGACTTGGCCTTGGAGGTCCATGGGATGACGACGACTGGATGGGCTGTGAAAAAATCCTGGGATTTCAGCAAAAACAGCAGACATTTGGGATTTCAACCAAGAAAACGGGGAATCATTCATTGAAACACTTGGATTTAACGAAGAAATCACCAACAAAAAGTGCAGGTAGAGAGCTGTTGCCTTGAAGGATTTCGGCTTTGTACCTGTCATTTTGCTTTCCGGAAAGTCGTTCAAAAACGTGTTGGCAATTCATTTTGATGTTTGTTTTGAAGTCGGTCTAAAAAAGAGTTATCTTGTCATATCGTGTTGTTTGTTGTATACGTTCATGTAATTAACTATAATTCGATAATTAATTAATTAATTAATTAATTAGTTACGTCTCATACGTTAAAACTTGGCATTGTTCTCATGCAAAAATGGAAGCTTAGTGGAAAAACTGAAGCAAGGAGACATGAAAACGATCCAGCATCGATATTGGTAGGTAAGAAAGCCGCCCCACGATGAAATTTGACAGATTGTTTGCCGGTCAAGAGAATTGGAAAGAGATACATCCAGCCATAACACCCGTGTTTCCTTCCGAAAGCAAAGGGGGTCGTGTTCCAATTCAATCAATTAGAGCAACATAGAGCAACTGCGAAAAGACATGAAAACATGGGAATGCTGATGTATGATGTGCCTGGCGCGAAAGTCTTGCTGAAGCAAACTTTGCTGGGTGCTGCCATGTCTGGAGACAGTACTGTGTGTGTGTGTGGGTGCAAGCGCGCCAGTAGAAAGGAACTTGTGAATGGGGCTGCCTTGGCGAAACTGGAAGACTGGAACTACTGGACGAAGTTCGTATTAAATGAAATGCCTGCGCACTACGCCCACCTCGGGCTCCTCGGCCTGTGAAGACGAGCACACCTTTTTTCATGTGAGCATGCAAGTCCATGGGCAGATGATGGCAGACAACACAGGGTACGAGGTCTAGTCAAAGACAGTATTGGCAATTGGTCACACACCAGAGTGGCATGGACTTTTCCTTGATTCAAAGGCAAACCTGGAGGTCAGCTGCAGATCAGGAGAGGAATCTGGAGCTGCAACATATTTTAGCGCATTCTGCAAAGCAAACATGTTGAATCCGTATACTGGAAGCGAGACAAAAAGTAGGCATCCCAAACTGTTCTGTAACTCAAACTGTGGATGCAGTACTAGTAACATCTAGTAACACAAGTGGCAATTGAACCGGCCAAAGTGCACACATAAACCTGAGAAGACAGGATTTCCTGAACAAAAGCGGGACTTGAGCCAACAAGAGATATTGTACATCACAAGCAAAATTGTTTGATAGTGACGATGAAAAGGGATCATTATATTTCCATATATTTCCCCTGATGTGAAGGTAAAATAGACCTCGTGCACAGCGATGGCACATAGTGGTACAATAGTGCTTAGCCACCGCAAAAGATGAAGATGTTTTATAGAGGAAAAAACGAAATGCAAATGATGCAAGAGACTTTAATCAGAGTGGAACCCAATTCATGGCTTCAAGCATCAAGAGTGGGTGGTATGTTTGCCATGACAACATAGGTGGTAGCTCAGCCACAGTCGAAGATGGTAGGACGGTCTCATTTTTTCCCGGAGGTTGACAGTGTTCGTCAATGATTTCATTAAAGTGGCTTCTATCACTGGATTTGTCATGATTTCCCAGTTTTGGTGAAGGGTCTAAGGCAGTTCATCAGCTGGATCTGACTATACATCCACAAAAAAATCCATCGCTTCAGTCGGTAGGGGATCATCCACACCGAGCAACCCACTCCATCACTTGGTGGGTTATTTTCTGGGATGTGTTTACTACTGTCATCTCTTTTTGGTGAGATGGCCAATCCGAAAGATTATCCCATAATCATAAAAAAACAGCCATATATTAATAAATTATATATACATATATACACCCAAGAAAAACAGTAGATATCTTTGCTCTGATCTCATGGTTACCTTTGCTATCTAAGCCTTAGGGCCATGACACCTGGAAAACCCAGCTGGCTAGGCCACTGAGCTGGTTTTTACCATGAAGGTGGTCCTGGAAAAATGGCCGGAGGAGCAGGAGCAATGGACTGAGCCAAACGACATACGCGGGTTTCCATAGTCATGCGGATACCCCAAAATGGTAGGTTTATAATGGACAATCCTAGTAAAATGGATGATTTGGGGGTACCCCTATTTCAGGAAACTTCCATAGAGCGTATTTTGGCAGCCAAAAGCAGACGTTGCGTATTTTCATGTATTTTCCCAGGAACGTGGGGTACCGGTCCGAACAAAAGATGGACATGTTTTGTGTGTTCATTCAGGCAATTTATGGGATTCGATGGGCACTTCCTGAGATACAATTGAGGATGGAATATCTATGAATAGTCACTACCTCTGGTAAACTAACATAGCTACTGAAAATGGCCATCGAAATAGTGGATTTCCCCATTAATAGCATGGTGATTTTCCATAATAGTTATGTAACAGTTTACCAGAGGGTACACCCGCACAAAAACATGGAAAGATGGGGGGGTCTAAAGATACAATGTGGAGCTCACAGGTTGTCAGATTCCAATCTTTCAAAGGCCCCATGTTTTATTTCGGTCCGAGTTCAGCTCTTCAGTGCTCCCAACTCACCAAGAACCACTGCAGGGCAACATGTCTTCTGCAAGCCACATGGCGTAGTTTATATCAACATGTCCATTGTTTCAAGATTTTTCAAGCAGTTCCATCTATCCTCTCTTGGCATCTTTGCTGTGACCTGCGACCTTTGAAAGTCAAACTTCTTACTGTGTTCGAGTTCTTGCAGGACAACGAGTTCTTCTCCAATTTCACCCGAATCCTCTCAGAGTTGGTCGCTTGGTTCGGATAGCGGGCGCAAAAAGTGGCCGGAAAAACGAGGGTCATGGCCTCATTTTACTGTAGTTTCGAGGACTTTCCAGAAGGTTTGCAACCGAATGACATGACCAAGTTCTCGGGACGCAGGCTGAGCCAATAGGTTGTTGAAAAGGAGGAAACACATGAGTTGTTTAACATCACCTATATGGTTGTCCACCTTGTTTCTTGTTGTTTTTTGTAGGTTAGTTTGGGGTTGGCCACATGGGCTGCAAGTCATTGAAGTCCGGCAACATCTTAAGTCGAGGCTGAGACAACCGGGTCATCAAACAGCTTTGGTTCTCAAATTGTGCGTGTGGCAGTTCGATATCTTTTGAAGCATCTTGAAGCTCTATCTCCCGAATCAATGGGAAAGGATCTCTGCTGGCAAAAGTTGGAACTATTTGGGCTACAAGTGTGGTTTAGAACAAATAACATACCCAAGTTTACCATGTGTTTTCATGTTGTGAGGGTGCTTCGGTTACCAAAAGAGATGAAACTGCCTACTGTGTCGATAAACCATAGCAACCTCAAAGGATGGAAAACATTGAGTTTGTGTCCTCAAAAAAAGGGTGAATTTCATCATGTTCAATCAGATTCTATCCTGTGAGCATAGATGTCGGCTCCAACTGAGCAACAAGTAATAGGTAAGATATGGTCTTACCTACCTGGAACCTATTCCTTTGTTCAACAACTTCCCTAAGCCATGTTTTCCTACTAAGAATCTATTAAGAAAATTGCAAGTTCATTGGTCGAACTTATTTTTGACAGGAACCTTATTAAGCCTGATCCAAAACATCCTTGATAAGTGCCTACTACGAATGTGCTTGAATACGGATATGCTGTAACCCGTTTTTTCACTCTTATCCGCACCTTAACATACTTCTGGGAAGTAGTTTTGCCATGGTGGGTTTGCAGCATCCTGAAAACATTCAACAACAGCACTGGCTACCAGTCGTATTCCGCACATTTTGCATTTGTCTTTGAGGTCGACACCATGACAATATTCTGCCCGCAAAGACAAACGCCAAGCCAAAACACTAAAATGGTCAGTGACATCATGGCTGTTCATCCCCCACTAACCAATCGTCAGAGGCGGAAGAAACCGATGAGTTCCAAAGTCCCTGGGCAGCGATGACGAGAGCCATGGGTCAAAACTGGGTACTCCAAAATGGGACCAAAACCTACAAGGTAAAGCGCCTAATTATGCTTTATACACCCACTAATCAACTTTGGATTATATCACCCATAAGCCCCAATTAACAAAGTTATAAGTGAATTTGGCTATTGTTTCGGGGCGTCATCCAGTAGCTTTCTTTTCCTGAAGGGTAAAATTTTGACCCATAAAAATACCCCTAAAATATAGGTTAAATCGATCCAGGAGAATCGCTTTCGAGAATCACATGCTTCCAGAAGGCCAGAAGGCCAGCGCACGCTTGGCAGCTGAACCAAAACCCAGACAATGGATTCGGAGCATCGTCGACAGACAAATGCCTCCCTACGGTGATTGCGAAGCTGCATCTACTTTTCACAGAGCAGGCCCATCCAGATGGCTTTAGGGAACAGAAGCACTGGAAAGCACAGGGCTTTCCGTTGTGTTGCCCAAACTTTGGGACTTTGGGATGTTGCTCCATCCAGAAGCCTTTCCCTGACCGTTTGAGATGAAATAGCTGTTCCATATCTTGGCAGGTCCTCTGACCAGGATGATCATCCCAGCTGACGTTTAGATTTCTCACGGACCACCAACCAGCTTATTATCATCTATGTCCATTGATCTACATGGGTATAGAGTACATTTTAAACCCGGAGTCCATTTGAAACCATTAAATGAACTATATGGACCTATTTGCATAGATTAGATAGATTATGGATTCAACTATAGTGATGGATTTCACTAGTCCATTTTAGGTCCAATATATGCTTGGTGGCTCATCCCACTTGGTAAGTGGGTTATAACCCTGGTTATAAGTGGATTAAACCTACTTATCCCACTTGTAACGTCCACCAATCCAGCAAGGTCTCTGGGACGACGTGCGCTCGCGCAAGCAAGCCATCGCCGACTGCGCGGGCAACTGCGCGGCGGCACAGAGAAACTTCGCGGTGATCTGCTGATGATCCAATGGGGATGTGATGGTGATTTGTGGGTGATTTTAATGGGGTTTTAATGGGGATTTCTAATAGACTTCAATGATTTGATGGTGATTTCATGGGATTGGGATTTTTCATGGAACTGCAATTGATTTGATGCTGATTTCATGCCCATAGGGCATGGAATTTCACAGCACATGGGGGTGGAATGGGATTTAATTGGATATGTTTTGATTGACTATATCCAATTTATTGAGAATGAAGATCCAATGAGTTGGTCATGATGATAGTGTCTTGAGCCAGATTTTAACGTTTAAAGGTCACAGAAAACGCATCAAGATAAGACACATATCTATTTGGAACTTGGTGCATTTTGCTAGAGCAAGATATTGTTCTTGACTTTGAAGTACCAGGTACCATCCAGTAAACACACCAAAGGCTCTGGAAAATCCATGGTTGTTTTGGTTTGCTTCCCGTTGAACATGATCTTGTGGTGGATTTTACTGGGGGCCGATGATGATTTTCCAATCTGTTGTGTTTTCAATAAATGATTACAATGGTTGTTGTACTGGTTTGTTCATGAGTTGGTTGTGATTGCCATTCTAAGACAAGTTTTTTTTACTGGAGGATACCCTCTGGCAAACTGTTACATATGGAAAATCACCAACATTTAATGGGAACATCCACTATTTCTATGGCCATTTTCAATAGCTACGTTTAATTACCAGATGGTATTGAATGGCTGTTTATGGCTCTTGGGACTTTTATGGCACTTTAAGTGGCTAGTTTCAAAAGCAAACTGTTAGTCTTACCAGAGGATCATCCCCAAAAGATTGCAGCCACTGTCAGAGGCGATGAACAGCTCATGACGCTGGCGCAACGCACGCACTTCAGCGTGGAGGTGTGGTAAGTGGCGGGTGTTGTGTGTGTTTGAAACATGGTGAAACTGGGCCCCCAAATTCCAACGGATTATCTGAATGATACATGGATGTGTCTGAAAATGTGGTATTCCCCGAAATGGTCATGTTAATTGGAAAATGATGATATACATATTTCTAAGGGTACCCTGTTTTCAGACAAACCGCATAAATTTATGAAACTCGGGTTCATAGAAATAAGACATTGTCAGCAATAGAAATGTACACTTCGGGGTAATTGTGCCGTAGTTTTGGGGAACTCATGTGGCCAGGCTGCCCAAACCAAAGAAGAACTGATGCAATCCTCGCCGGAAGCGGACTTGGAATCTACGGAGAATCAAACAGGGAAGGCCCTCTGGCCGTCCAGACGAAGTTGCCGGATCAGGCGAATTTCACCTGTGACGGCGCCACAAATCATGGCTATGGCTAGTTCAGGAGATCAACTTCGAAATGGGTGTCTGAATCTGAGTGGGAAATTGTTAACTCTGCTATAAAAATTGCCCAGATAGGGTCCAATCACAGGATAGCCTTCCAATAATCTCAGATTTTCCACGTTCCTGGAGGTGAACAAATTGGTAAAATCTTGTCATGTCCAGGCCATGTGACCCACGGAATTTCATTCACCCTGGTGGATTTTTCCGGAGAGGTCCCATGGATTACCGCCTAGGATCATCCAATAGGATCAGCCAATGATGTGACGTCCACATGGATGTGTCCGATCCCAACCAAACATGTGGGTCATCTCTGAGTCATCTTTATATGATTTTGGATATGTGGGTTGTGGGTTTAGGGGGTTCAATCCTTGGACAAAACCGAATCAGCAGTGTCAGGTGTTTGCAAGTGATGGCTGTTCTTTCTCTTTGGGGTATTTACCAAAATGAGCCTGGACGTTCTCCCTACAGATGATTTGAAACATCAAAAAACCAGTTGCTGAGCGGGTTTTGTTGTCAATCCCTCATACTTTAGGTAGAGCTTTCCTATAGCCAATAAGTATTGCTTCAAATTGCTTCTGCATTTTCTGTTATCCCAGGGTCATATCCTCATGCTTCACTCCTATGATAATTGCTTCTATCCTCATGTTTTTATTCCTGGTAGATTCAGATCTTCCTGTCGTGAAGTTCCATATGGGTTATCCGGGACTGTCCAAGAATACGGAATTCGGAATACCCAAAATGGCACTTTCGATGACCAACCATCCAATTGTGGTGTACCCCATTTTCAGACAAACTCAAGAATCTGAAATAATCTTACGTAGTCCCAGACACTTGTTGGATTATGATGGTTTTAGCTAGAGGCTTATGATGTTTTTTTAATACATACTTCTTACCCGTCTCTAGATCTTGAAAAAACATGATTCCCCAATATATGTATATATATAATTATATATATAGTATATCTCCCATATACTCCATGTAGTGAATATTTACCTACATTTAGGCTACTTTTGGGGTAAATCTAGGTAAATATTCCATACATGGAGCATCTGGGTATCAGTTTGTGTTCTTTCCGCAGCTCCAGGAGATCGAACGTCTCCGCAAGGAGGTCAGCGACATGCGCCGCAATCCGCGGCAGCCCGTGGGGCCACCGAGGGAAGTGGCAGATCCATGTTGCCATTTGTGAAGGGGAGAATATGTTTACCAGCTATAAAACATGGACTCTTGACCATGGCGAATGGTAGGTCTATGGTAGGTCTATCACTTTGTCTTTTTGTTCTAACTCCAGTTGCAAAGCCTCAAATTTGAGCTGCAACACTGGTAGTTGGCGTAGCTAAAACGGTTATGTTCTATGAATCATGGGTAAACCTTGCTCAATGGTATGTTTCATGTTTGTTTGTTGTCCACATAGGCGGAGCAAAGTCATACCCAGCTCAAACTTATCTTCACTGGTTGGTGACCAAAATTATTCACGCCAACTAGATACGATATACGCAAGTTGTCCTAATCACCCAGTGGTTTCAATCACAGTTCAAATCATTTCAATTGTGCGTTGTTGTTTTCTTGGTGTGATTGATGTGTGCTTCGGCTCCTGAAATTTTTAAAGGTAGGTTGGTGATCCAGCCTGTGATAGCCTCATGATGGTTGACCGAAGAACGTGGCTCGGGATCTTTTCAGCCGGAAATCCAAAGAGGATGGACAGCAAATATGCAGATTGCGTATGCGCAACATGAAAATTACTGTGGTAAAGCCAATGCCCAAAGTTGCGCAACATATTGATGTACCACAGAGTAACCCACCATTTGGAGGTGAGTTTATATTGGCATCACGGTTCGATGACTACTTGAAGTGCAGTTCCACTTATAAGCGGAGAGCTCACCATAGTTACATGGATCACATATCTCAACTTAGGGGGGTCTAAAAATCCATACCTACAGCCATTTGCAACCTCAACTGCACCCCAAGTAGGGGTATACCGGTATACCCAATACAAATTCCATTTTGAGATATTTTGAGATGGTTTATCACTCAACTTTAGAAGCTCCTACCCCTTTCGCACAACTCCTGGACCGAATTTCCGAGGCCAAAGTTGACTTGGACAGTTTCAAGGATTCTGGCCAGCCATGGGGGCTGCAGTTGAGGTGAAAAAATGGATGTAACAATGGTATGTTAAGCCCCAGTAGTTGGGATATATCCCCTACAACTATGGTTATAGTATGTTATAGTTTTTTACATAATCATATCCAGTTGCAACAGGAACTGCACCTTCAAGCATGGAGGCTTCTGTAATGCTGTTCCGTTTGTAAACAATGTTCGGTATGACCATGGGCCATCCAGCGACAAGTTCCGAGTCCTTGCCTTTTTTGTGCGATCCTCTATGTCCTTGTCCTGTGCACATCTCAGTCAAGATTATCAAAATTCCACAGATTTTTATACACAGAGAAGTGTTTGCAACTATTTATGGTGTGAGGAGGAGTATGTCTATATAACCCTTTGGGAAACGAAGCAAGCCAACATAAATCAGATCAGTTCCCATATACATAGACCAACTCTTCAGTCAAGAACACAGCACCTTAAAGATACCTGAAGTTTTCATATCAGAAAGATCAGAAAGTGGTTCATGCAGGTTCGAACTGCTCACTGACCCCTGCAGGCAGCACGGAAGCATGCAGAAGCGCTCCCTCTAAGTAATAAGTGGGTTTATGTAGGTTTATAACTCCATCTATCAGATATCTAGCTAGTTCGATCTATCCGGTCAAAATCCACTCATTGGCCTAGTTCGCAACAGAGACCTGTCGTTTGAAGGTCGCTTTGCTGAGTTTGCAACCTGGATTTGCTCTGTCAGGAGCTTGTGAAACGAGCAGTTCCTGAATTCCCCACGGATCTATGTGGCCGCCTCTTTCAGATGCTGGGGCGAGAATTCGAAGTGAGTCGGAGATGAGGGGAGCAAAGGTATCATCCTTGCGGAAAAACTTGGTACATGGTGGGTGGATGATGTTTGATGAGTTTGATGGCTTTGTTTTTTTTTGCTGGTTTGATGCAGGCACGATAATGAGGAATATAATATACTGCTATATATCAAAACAACATCATCAATATAGTAGAAACTCGCTTTTCTATTTTTTTGGGGGGATATTTGGGGATTATTATATATATATATAACTATATGTATATAAATGATATAATGATATGTCTATCTAAAGACAAACTTGTGAGGTGTCTGAGTTCCACTACATGGTGATTCAATATGTGCGAGTCAAGCTAAGTAAGGGAAACAGACAGACACAAACGGACAGCATGTCATGGTCTGGAAGTCAGCGAGTTTAAGAATTGTAAACATGGAACTCACATAGACTTGGGAAAGACGATATTTACACCGACTGGATGTATTTTCATTCTCAAATTGTCGAAGTTGTTTTTTGCTTTCATTCCTGGTTGGAGAAAGGTCTCTTCCCTTTTTCTCGTGCCATGGGCGTGGTAATGTCCAATCTTACTATCAGATTCAACGGCACACAGCACATGCAAAAATAATGCATGTTCAGACCAAAATCAGAAGAATCTGCCAAAGTTGATGGTCTATTTCCATTTTTATCCCATTTTCCCTATGCAAATTGCTGTTGCCCTCTATCTAGATGATGGATGTTTCAGCCAGATTCGAGGACATCCGAGAGTATCAAAGTTGATGGTTTATAGCCATTTTCCTTATGCACATGGCCCGTATGTTGATGTATTTTGGATGTAAATCCCTCATTTTGCCGGAAAAAGACTGAGGAAACTGGACTGTTTCCGCGTCGGTCGTTTGTCCTTCGTGGAGCTTGCGTGTGGCATGCATCATGGCATGTGGAAATGTACGGGAAGGGCTGTCTGAAAGGACTTTTTTCGAAGTTCAAGGTGTTTGCTACTGAGGGGCCTATTTCCTTCTTGGTGTGATTTAGTAATTATTACATATTTAGATCTAGATAATTATAGATGTGTATGTATATTATACACATTATGCATATACGTATATATATATATATACATACATAATTATACATATATATATATATATGATAGTTATATGTACATATCATACATCATGCATACATATCATATACGATGTCATGATTGTTTTTCAAGGTATCTAGGTCGCGACCGCAGGACTTAGCATATAGATCGCCGAGTTCGGTCAGGTATATAGTTAGACTACCCCATGTAGTGTCAACCCTGCATCATTACCGTAAACCCTATATAATTGAGTGCGGACCACCCACAACTCAGGCATTCCCGGAAGCCTAGTTCCAACCAGAAATAGCCATGGGCCATGGTTGTTTGTTGTTTCCCTATAGCAGTGACCTCCATAACAGCCCTGGTTGGAACTAAAACTCAGGTTCCAGGCTTCATATTGAATGTCTACATCAAGGGCCATTTCAGGGACCGATTGATTGGAGGTACCTACCATATGTCAGCCTTTTTGTTAGATGCTATATTCAGAGAAGATCCCTACAAGTTCTATGGCCTTAAGCTGATGCAGTACCTCAGGCCTTTGAATGAGAGGTGCTTTGTCCCAAGCTCCTACGGGCTGAGGTCTGCTTTGTCGCTGGGCACCATGGATGAGAAGTTGCAGGCTGGCAGATCTTGGATGTTAATCTAGCTGGATCTCTAAAGATCTGACTGAGGTTATGTAAATATCTGGAACTATATAAGACAGTCATGGAGAATCCATGGATGCATATAAGTGGGGAATCTATATCGGCTTGGGCTTGATGTGGTCAATCTGGGGTTGAATCCAGCCAGGTCCTGGGAAATTCTCGGGATGCACCCCACAGGTATTGGCAGCATCGATAGTATCAACGTAGTGATTCTTTCAAGGATATGATCCCTATCATTATCTATGATTCCTAACCAATGTCCCATCCAATGTCCTGTCATCATATCTTCAATGAAAATCACGGAATTCCTGAACTCCTCCTTTCAAGGATCTTATTTTCTACTTTATCTAATGATCTACGCTTGGGCCATTGGGTGTCTTTATTATCTATACTTATAACTCGCATAATTATTACTAGATAATAGTTAAGTCAGTTGAGAACTGATAGTATATTCTAGTCAAACAATTAAGTGCCTATAATTGTCATAATTGTCTCCACTAATTACTCTAGGGTAAACTAACATAGATGTGAAAAACCACCAGTTTCCCCGTTCAGAAAATCATCTAGATCTACATTTCAGGCTGGTTTTCCGCATTTGTTTGCATGATATTGGCATATAGCTGACATAACCATACATATATATATATATATATGTATACCATCTGGTAAATTAACATAGACCCTGGCAGTCATCGGGATTGGAAGATTCGTTTCCTCTAAAAATAGCGAGTTTCTCAGGGTCGAACTGTTCATATACCAGAGGGTATATATAGCGATCCAACAATAGTTGCTACCCTCTGGTAAACTAACATAACTCTGGAAAATCACCATTTTGAGTGGGAAAATCCACTATAAATGGCCATTTTCAATAGCAAACTGTTAGTTTACCTAGAGGGTATTTCATTCACCAGCTCCAAAATGGATTAATCCCCATCGCTCCGGCGTGAGGTGTGCTTCGACATGTTCGACTCCGAAGGTGATCTGTCCACGAATGAAACACCAGGGAGGTATGGTTTTTACACATTTGGTATCATTGGTTTTCATTGCTTATCAGTGGTTATATGTAAAATTTATATGTGTCAGATATTTGATGATATTCAACTTTAGATTGACATTTTGTTCTGGGACAACAAGTGTTTGCACTTGCCTTATGAATGAAAAGGCATTCGGCATCGTTTGGGTCGTGATGTGTTCAGTGTTCAGCATGTGGATACGAGTGAAAGTTCGAGGTCTTGGGGCCCAAATTTTGATCCCAGAGTAATGGATATCCATGATTATCATATATCCATAGATATACATCCATGGATGACACCAATACATGTATGTATATGTATATATATATAATTATACATGTATATACATATATGGCATGCGTTTATAAAGCACAAAAGGACCTGATAGGATACCAACTGTATATGTATGGTCATCCTGGAGTGAATGTAATTTGATATGTTCAAACTTATTCTCATATTTCACTGAGTATTCCATGTTGTTCATATTTTACCTACTCCAGGATGATACCTCATGTATCTAAATGTATCTGCAATACATAAAAGTATGTAGATATTATACATAGACCTGACCCTTTTCGTTCAATCTTATCTGTGAGTTGCTCTGTCTGCACACGTAGATGGTGTGCCACGGGGTCATTTTCCATGACCTTTTCTTCGCCAGATGTTGGACATCCCAAGAATCGTACGTGGGTGATAACCATATCTCAGTTACCCTCTGGTAAACATACAAAAAGCTATGGAAAATCACAATTTTTAATGGGAAAATCCACTATAAATAGCAATTTTCAATAGTTATGTTAGTTCACCAGAGGGTAACTGAGATATGATATATGGCTATTGGTTTACAAAGAGTATCTATATATGATATATGGCTACTGTGTTGAAACCACTTACGAACTGGAATGCGCATCCAGGAAGGCATGTCACTTCGCCTCTTTGAGCTTTCATTTCTTCAGTGACTTGTTGATATTGGCAAGTTGCAACTCATACCCATATAGGTAGGTGATCCTTTTTTCAGTGTGACACGGATAGATGTTTATTTTTTTGTTTTATGATTTATTGGCTTTGCATTGAATTAGACTGGTTTATTGTTGGATTTGCGATGGCTTTTTTTCTAAGAAGCACCTTGCAACTTGCTAGGTCATTCTTAGTCACTGGTAGGTTAGTGTGGGTCGTTGTGAATTTGTTCACTTGGGATGATCTACGAAAGCGTTTGTTTCAACTCTTGTGAAGCGAACATGGGTGATATCACCATGAGATGCCATCACATTGCCGTTTTATATAACCCCAGTCCGTGTCAATAATGACAGAACCCTCCAAGTGTTCAAAAAATCCTTACATGGGTTTGTCCGAAAGTGGGCTGTTCTCCCAAATGTGCAGTGATGCTTTATCATTGTCTCAATTTTGATCATTGACATTTAAGTTTCTCTGAAAATAAGCTACTTCCAAATCCTTTGCTTAACCATCATTTTCCCATTACTCATATTTCATGACCCCGTTTTCAGACCCCATTTTCAGGTCATCCACAGCATCACCAGGTCGTCGTGCCTTGTCGCTCTCCGATGTGAATGACCTCTGCAGCACGTTGTTCCGCGTGGCTCTGTCCAGTGGCATGGGCCACAAGCAAGCCTCGACCGATGAGGTCACCTGGTGGGATGAGTTCAGGGGCGCCTGGTGGTTGATGTTGGTCGGGGATTTAACTAATTTTTAGGGGGCTCACGGGATTTTTAAGCATCATCTATGTCTATACCGGGATATAGTTAGGTTTTAACCATCATTGGGGATGTATAGGGTTTGAGCCATCACTTATAGGACTTAAACCAGTTTGAAACCCCTGTTAGTTGATGACGAGGTCGTAATTTAACGATTTTGATCATCAACATAGGTGTATAGGAAGATATGTGTGTTCCAAGTGATGATTGGTTGATGACTAGTTCATATGAGTGGGGGGATTATACTAACCAATATATGGGGGAATATTACAATCCCTCACAATCCATTCGGGGCATCCGTAGCAAGCCACCAGTCAAAAGGGACAACACAGGGTGTTGAACACTGAGTCCAAGCAGCCATTGATGGGTTTTCTGAATCCTATCCCCCAAATGGCCATTACAGTACTTGAACACATTGTAGCCTTGCCCTCTTTTAGAAGCACCCGAGAGGTGCCTAAGTGTTTGGGCCAGGTATTGTCCGAAACCGTCCATGTCTATGGTATATATTCACCCAAATATGTACCCCCCAAAAGCGAATGTGTAGGAAAAGTCTGCCATAGATGCTGTGGGTGATTTCTTTGATATTGATGTTCCTTCAGTATTACATTGATTTCATCTATAGCCACTAGGACTGGATCAGTCCATGGGAACAGTGTGGCATCGACATATGGTCCAGCTGGTGCAAGGGGGCCCGACGTCCTGGTCGGGGCTCACAGGCAAAAGATGAATCGAGATGCCGAATGATGCTGATATATCGCAAGATGTCGTAAGTATATAGTTGGATGATGTTGGATGTAAGTTCATGTCGCTATCGAATGGGATGTACAGTAACTTCATGTGAATCAATAGTGACGAATGTCAACCCCAGATGAATAGAGCCCGGTTGATTATATAATCAGGGAAGTTCCCCCAAAGACCCCGCTAATTTGCTACCGAGAAGGGCACCCCAATTTAACACCCTCAGGGTGAATAAAGATTTGGGATTGACATTGTCCAAGAATATCCCATCACTGTAATCTCATTAAATGTCCCATTTATGAATATATGTAGCTTCTCATTCACTGTCCGATTTATAAATATATCTTATCCCACTATATACTATGTATATTTCTTGAAGAGATACTTCCATGAAGTAATCCCAACGTATCCCATTCTCTTGACACTTTCTTTGGGATGAGATATTCCCCTCATGGACGCTCACAGGTGGTCAATGCCTTGTCCAAGAGGTCATTTCGTTTGGAGGACGGCCTTGATACGCCTTCGGGGTGTGGTCAATGTATGGTTGCTCTGGATCCATTTTAGAGAAAACACTATTGTAAACCCTAGGTTTGGAGTTGAATACGGGTCAATGAATGGTTACTGGTTGATCATGAATGGGAAGCTAGGTAATGTGGTTTGTAGTTAGTGGTGGTAAACAATGGTGTACATGGTCAATGAATGGTTGAGAGAGAGTCACCCCCAGGAGAGTTGCTTTGAGACTAGGTTAGTGTTGATGGTAGATTTGTCGATGCTTAATGGTTTGCTGAATGGTTAAGAGTCATGAGAACTGTACATGATAACGAGAGGTTTGTGTTTGATCATGCTCATTGATGACAAATGATTTTATTACAATAGTCATTGTCAATTAACGGTGAATAAGTAGAAATGATTAACACATGTCAATCTTGATCAATTATGGTGAACGACAAGCAACGCAACACTAGTTGGTATTAATTGGTATTGTTCACGATTATTGGCGATAGTGTCAATGCTGATAGTTAACACATGTTAACAATGGTCACTTGTAGTTTCAACATAACATCCACGTCATCGATATATATATATATATAGTGTATATTTGCATTGTTTGGGTAACATTGGGGTGATATTGGGGGTAAGCACCCGCGTGGAGTATTGACCTGCCTTGGTTGATGCTCAATTGTTCCTGCCTTTTTCCATGTACTTGGTGAACTGTTCAACTTTGTAGCTGTTCAATAATCCTGGTTGGTAAGTTCTCATATTTAATCATATAGTCATATACAATCATATATAATCATATATATATAGGTACATGTACATGTACATGAATGGGTCATAAGTAATAACAATGCTTGCTCACTAGATACGAATGGTAGGGTGGTCCTCCAAATATACAAATATCAGATGTTTGAGGCCAAGAGGAGGTTAGGTCAATGATCCATCCACATTTGTACATAGCGCCCCATCCACTGAAAGACCATGTCTCTTTGTTGGTAGTCTTAGAGGTGTGTTTCCCCCTTTACGGAATCGATTGAAGAGAATCCTTACAAGAAATACCGCCCGAGGTTTTGTTATTTTTTATTCATAGTTTCCATGGATGTTTTTAACTCACAAACAACATCACAAATAACAATGATACACCATTTTACACAAAAAACACCACCAATTAGCAATTTGGGGCTAAAAGACCATGCTATTTCCTCCAGTTTTGTTCCCTGACACCAACCCATCAAATCTACGTCTTCTCTCGGCCAAGGAGAGTGGTGACAGTCCCATTGCCGCCACCTTCGCTGGTGAAAGGTCCAGGTTCTTCGCAAGTGTTCGGGGTGTTTTGAACCAACAAAAATGGTGGTAGAATGGGATATAAATATAACAGGATATAATAGGATATCCTGGGATATACTGGGACTTACCCTTCTGTAGCTTGTTTGGGGTGTAAACCCAACATGTTTTGGGTCATTAGCGCATGATTGACCAACCAAAATCCAACCGAAATTAAGGTTGCTATGTATCACCATGTATCACCAATCAACAGTTGGAGATTTTGTATACATGACCAACCAGCCGATAGCTCATTAACTTCAAGCAACCCAAATCTGTCGACGAACGCTCTATCCCAAAGTAGAATGCATTCCAAAATATCCATGATTCTCCCGCTTCAAACGGCCATGGGTATGCCCCGAAATTCTGGAGACAGGAACAAACTTTGTCCCAAGAGCTCAAGTTGGAACATCCTGAAACTATATTGATGGGATGGTAATTATACATTATATATTGGGAATTCCATCCATAATGTATAATTCCCATCCTCAAATCCTGAAACAAACTTAGTTTCCTGTTGGGACCTCAAACATACAGCTAGTGACAGGAGATATTGCAGAGGCTAAAACCTCGCATGGTGGTTTGGGTCGGTGGTTTCGGACTCCTTATGCAACCCCCCTTTTGAGAAGAACGATCACTAGGGCATACCCTCTGGTAATCAAATGTGGCAATAGAAATTCCCCTAAAAAGGAGGTTGAAATGGGAGAATCATCAAGAATGGTTGATTTTCAATTGCCACGTTTGATTACCAGAGCGTATCCCTTTGGAATTCCAAATCCTCAACCTAAAACACCTACAGAAACATTGAAACATATTCTCCATGGAATCATACTTCTATGATCTTCTATGAATTTCCTATTGTTTATCATGAAGGCCTCAAATGGTGGTGGTCAGGCTGAGCGACAGCTTTTCCTATGAGTCGGGTCGGTCTGTCTTTGCTGGTCTCATCTATCTTGACATGGTTCACAAAAAGTGATTTGGGAGGTCATATTGTCTGCAGGACATGTTCAAGCATCCATTTCAAGGAGAAATTTGAACCCAATTTGCAGGGTGAATTGGCTTTGGTTCCCTGTTAGTACAATCAATTGTCGTGACTTCTGAGATAGGTCCTGCGATAGCCAGAGCTCCCGGCTGCATGTCGCCCCATAACTTTGGGATATCCTTCAACATCAAGACTCTTGTAACATTTCATCATTTCCCAGTCGCAAAGTTGGTTGGTACAAACTGTACTATGTGGTGGATGGATGGAAATGGGTCAGTTCACCCAGGTACCTTGGTCACATCAAATAACTCCACTATGTCTCATTCACGTTGTCCCATCACTTTTGGGGAAGGATGAGGAACCACTGCTGCCCGAGCAAATATTGGCGTCCCAGTTTGCAATCGCGAAGTTGGAATCTACATCACTCCAATTTGGGATTACATGGGATTACTATATGTTACTACAATGTATATATATATATGGGGGTTTCATAAAATGGGGGTACCCAAAAATGGATGGTTTACAATGGAAAATCCCATTAAAATGGATGCTTTAGGGGTACCCCCATTTTAGGAAACCTCCATATGTATATATCAAACTATATTGCATAGTTCACATCACCTGGGAGCACCTACACAAACCGGAATTTCCCAGCTTCACTGAGCGCACGAACGCTCCGCCGCAGTTCCTTCAATGCCGTCACTCCACCGCCTCGGCGCCTGGAGATCAATGCTGGGGATCCCAGAATCGCCAGATGAATATGGCTGTGAAAAACCATACAAAAGGGATCATTGGTTGATATGACAATATAAAATCCTATATATACACACTTTATATATATATATATGTATATATATATATATATATATTGTCTTTGGGATGGGTTCCTTTAATCACCAAGCAGTCTTGGCTCTTTGGTGTACCCAAACCAAGGTGGTGCCCCCAGTGTGCGATTCAGAAATCGCTAAGTTGGTAAAAAGAAGATCTAGGTTGCTAAATAACGAGCATCTACATGTATCTAAGTGTTGGTTTATGGTAGACATAGAGTTCTTTTTTCCGGTCGTTCCAAAACAATGGCATTGGTGGGGGGCATGCCCGTAAGTAATCCAAAACTGTAAACAAAAAAAATCATCCCTGAAGGATTAGCCGGTATTGGTTTTGGCGATGGAAAGTTGTAAGTTCTACGAGTAAAGTCATTTATTCATGAGGATTCTCCATCGCGAAATTGGATTGCCAGAGGGTATGTATAGATGTGCAAAGTATATGGCTCAAAAGCGGCGTGTGCTATGGGACACTAATGGAGATTGATCCGATTGCAATGGTGAGTTTATAACCAACAAAACTTGGAAATTATGCAACTAAATGGGATCTCAACCGGCAAACATCGGAATTTCATCAACAAATACCTCAACTGACGGAAGAGGTGATTCAACTACCTAACATCCAAAGATGGATGTTTGTTTTATCACGATCTGCAAGTCATGATTGACTCATATGTTATCAATTTTATGGGAACGTCATCATCCAAATACATTCGTTAGGTTGTTTTGTTTGTTCGTTCGCTGACTGTAAGATTATGTAAGATTCCCTGTGGAAATGTGTATCCAAGATGATCGAAGTGCCCATGTGGGCCGATTTTGGACTACCGGGTATCAAGCAGCGGGTGGAAATCTATGGAAGAAACGTTTCCCCTTGTTGCCATCTCAGGGTCTTAGAGTCTCATCTACCCTCCGGTCGTTCGCCCTTCGAAACGGAGCGTCTGATGAGGCGGATGGCTCACCTCGGGTAGCATCTTGGCTCATCCCCGAAGTTAATTTTTGATGTAGCTTTGAATGGAACATGGGAACATCAGCTATAAAATGGAGGTTGCATAGAAATATCGCCTGCAAACGCCTGGAAAACTCTTATACATGGAGGTTTTCATGGAAAAATCATCTATGAATGTAGGTTTTACTGGGAATATTATGTACGGATGGGGAATTGTCATTGCCATGTTTGATTACCGGAGGGTAGAAAAAGCTGAAATTACCATTTGTTTTAGTGTTTTTATAGGTCGGATGTTGCTGTCCTTTTGGCGGCTCACGCTGATATGCGTTGATCTCCGCTGATGAATACTGGGAAAACGGGAAAACCATGGATAGGTTAAAAGGTTAATGATGATATACAGTATGATATACAATACTATTTTGTTATATGCATGGGGATATTGACAAATCCAATATTTTTTTTTTCGGAGGGGTATCCAAGATTCCTCAGGATTAACCGGATTGAATGTGAGACACTGTGTCCGGTATAAAGTCATTTGATTTCCGGGGTACCCAGTACTGTACCGCGTGCACCTTCAGATCAAGTGCCAATTGGTTTGAGGTCGTTAGTCCCATGATGATTGGATACCCCTGCTTCTTGGTGGAATGCCCATGTTGTGTTGTTTGTACAGAACAGATTGGCACTGCTTTCAAGAAGCTACAGTAGTGGTTCCGTTATTCTGTCATCCCCCTTGTTGGTGAAATCACCATTCTCAGAATATCACCATGTGTGTGCTTACAGTGCACTAACATATATAACTATATAATCATTTATGTTGGTTTGTCTGAAAATATGGTACCTCGAAGTCATTGATTAATCATCATTTGCTGGTTATTGTGGGTATATCGTATACCCTATTTCCAGACACACCCATTTGATATCATTTGCATTGCCAATAGTAAATTCATACAAATATAGACTTACCAGGTTCGCATGGCTTGTCATTGAATCACATTGATGTTAGCCGTAGCCGTAATTGGATTTCCAAATTATTATGGATTATTGAGTCATCATTGTCATTGTTATCCAATGATCACCAATTCGATAATTGGGAATCAGCCGATTGGTGATACCTGGAAAACAGTTAAGTCATGGTCCACAATGCTTTGATCATCAGCAACATGTGGATGATATCCCTTCTGGTACAACAACATAGCTATGGAAAATGGTCCATGTACAGATGATTTACCTATTGAACATAGTTGAACACTGTGTTTTTCCACAGCTATTTTAGTTACCTGGATGGTATCTTCCATTGTATTCCCATTAAATCCTATTAAATCTTTTGAAATCCCATTAAATAGTCATTGAATCCTCAGGAATCCTCAGGGTATCCGTACTGCTTCCTGGCATCTCCTCAGATGGAACGCTCCAGCATGCCCCTGCGGAGACAGGCGTGCTGCCGATGGGCTCATGGGGATACCCTCTGGTAAACTAACATAGCTATTGAAAATGGCCATTTATAGTGGATTTTCCCAGTAATAATTGCGATTTTCCATAGTTATGTTAGTTTACCAGAGGGTACCCCAAATTGGATGGTTTATGATGGAATAAGCCTATCAAAATGGATGATTTTGGGGGTACCCCAATTTGAGTGATGGGCAAAATACTTGGGATATGTGGAGCAAAACATACCGAAAGATGTGGAAAGCCCATGGGGAATCCCGTTTGGAAAATGATCTTCACATGGTGGTTATTTTCCCACATCTATGTTAGTTAGCTAGGTGCAATATGGTGCAATATGGGATATAATTGGGATGTAATATGTAAAATACTTGGGGATTTGACTGATGAGCTGATTGGGATATATATATAATTAGGATTGAATCGGGAAAAAAGTTCCACATTTGGACACTGTAAGACAATTTCGTAATTGGGATACAAAAGAATCTAACTATATTTCACTGATGGGGCAAATAGTTCGGGTATGTATATCTATAAGATGGAGTCAAAGGGAATTCAAATCCCCATCTAATTGTTGTGAACGAGGGATTCAAGGAAGAGTTGTGGGCACTACGGAGATGTCATGGGATATATATGATATATATGATATAAGTATCAATTGTTGTGCAAGTAACTGGATGGACAATTTAGTAATTACCCTCCGGTAATCAAACGTGGCAATTGGAAATCCCCTATAGATGGTGGATTTTCCATTGCCATGTATGATTACCAGAGGGCACAAACTCACATTCTTCTGTATCCTCCAGTAAACTTGGAGATACAGCCAAGAAAATCACAATTGTGAATAGGTAAATCGTCTACAAATGGGCCATTTTCCGTAGCTATGTTGGTTCCCCAAAGGGTAAATGGGGATGTGAACTAGCCAACAGAATACTAAGCATGTACTAATATATGGGGATAGAAAAAAAATGCTACGTACTATTGTAAAGCAAATATTTCAATGGGGATATGATATGTTAACCAAACCAGCTTTTTAATTTTCAAACATATCACAGGGATCTACATAATTAAGCATCCAAGAAACTAAGATGGAAGTAGACGAGCCACCATTTGTACATTACAATATTGTCAAGGGGAAACCGTAAATTTACTATCCACGCCATTTCACCTCAGGGTAAACATTGTATTGTTCCCAATGTTTTGGGGACTTGCAAACATTATCTTTAGATGGTTGTTGAAAGTGATCCTCCCTGGTGTGGGCCCGGGAGAAATTGTAATGTTACGTTGCCCTATCCCTTGTTCCAGGGAAACAATCCAAGATCTATTGGAAACCATTGAAGATCTATTGAATCTGTGGGCGATTGCAGGGGTTTTCCTGAGCATGCTGTCCCCTTGCCATCCATATTAGTTATCAACGCTTGCCTAGATAATGGCTTAGTGTGGCTTAGTGATGTCGACAAGTCAGGTTGCATCATAGATGGTACTAGTATGGGTACTTCTTCTGCCCCACTTCACTGTAGAACCACAATGATTCGCCATTTTTGATCCCATTAAATCCCATGTTTTTCTGGGTTTCGATGTTCAATTGACTCTGCAGTCCCTGCCCATTTGCGGAGGTCCCAAAGAACCGTTCAAACGAGGAGCGCCGATGACTCTGGAACAAGTAATGATGGGCTGAATGTCAGAAATCAACGCAATAAGTCCCACAATCAGTTCGACATGTCTTGGATTGTGTGACCATAGAAGAGTAAATACGATTGAAAATCAAAGACATACCGTGACATACCACAACTGCTCAATTGAAGTGGACACAACAAGAACTCAACTACAAAAATGCACACGCAAGTCAAAGCCGAATACGCCAACGCTAATGCCAATACCCAAGGATCCCCCAAGCATTCACAACGTCCCTGGGCCTCGGAGGATCCCTCTCGCTCCATGCTGTTGCGGCTCCTAGCTGCCGCCAAGGCCATCAATATTTGAAGGGATTGGATGGGTGATTTTACCATATTTTACCAATCATCCCATTCCCATCATCTTCTTTTGGGAGATTAACTATGATATCATAGGTTGATCTATAATTTCCCATACTGTTAGCATAGTTTAGACATCTATAGACATCTACAAAATTATAGACATTGATGTTTGAACCTCCAAAGTAGCCTCAGGATCCACAGATCATTGACCGATGACTCTGTGTTGTTTGAGCCCCATGATTGATGCAAACACAAAATGTCTGGAGACGTTCCTTACCCAAATATGCATGATGACCACATTTGAACACATGACAAAGTTCAAGGACAAGAAGGGTTTGGACGCGTTGAAGTCGCGGGATAGCATCTCTGTCTCCAAGCATAATTCAGCCAGATTCTGGGGATGACGAACCCCGATTCTTGGGAGAATATCAGAATATCTCCAGGTTTTCTTGGTCAGATTGCCATTGAACATCCATTTGCCCGGCATTTGCTGCGTCGGCTGCGCCACGGTCAGGTGCGGACGCCTGGTGGTCCCTGGCTCGTGGCTTTCGAGGACTTCTGCAACGCAGCCAGGATGGAGCCGGCCTTGCAACTCGGCAGCAAGGATGCGGATCATCTCGAAAGCCATGATGAATGGGGATTTTTTGGGATTTGATGGGGATTTGATGGGGATTTGATGGGATTTTAGAGGATTTCACGTGATCTTATGGATTGTTGATCGGATTTGATATGATTTTTGTTGAGATTTCATGGGATTTCATTGTATTAACTTAACCAGAATATCCAATGAGTTGGTTTCTCTTTAAAGTGATTTGTTACAGTTTGCGAACTTGAAAATCATCAATGTTCAATAGTTAATACTCTACAAAATGGACCACTTCATTGCTATGCTGGATTGGAAGAATATATGGAGAAGATGAGGAAGAAAATAGCAGTTGTCAAAATTATGTGAACCTTGAAGAAGGTTGACAGTTTTTGCATTTGGTGAGATCATCAAACAATCGGCTTCAACAAAAATTGTAGGATGTGGACAGTGTGCAGCATTTATTTGATTTTTTTGCATCAAACATGGGAAGTTAAATCAGATATATTGGGTTGCTTTTTGATAGCTTGTTTTTGCAAGACGAATTGGTGGTTTCAAATATACCGCTCATTCTAGAAGCAGGATGATTGCGCCCCCCACTTGATGAGCATATTTCTGGATAGGTGGCTCAACCACCAGACGAGGAGGCGGAACAAAACATCAATGTGTTCTTCTGTGGAATAGATCTTCAGTTCAGAAATGGGGTATAGCACCAAATGGCAGATTTACATGTTAACATATATATACACTGTATGTTAACGTGTTTTAGATCTGTTTCAATAGGGAAAGTGTTGATAGACCAGTGATGACAACTGCGGCGGCTCGGTTCCAAACTCTGATCTTCCTCCGGCGAGTCGAGGGGATGATCCCGGGCCGCTGCAACGGGGTGACGTGTCGTCCCAGATCACCAGTTCCGATAAAGAAGGAATTCACAAGAATGATACAATCTTCATCAATCTTCACTCTTTTTAGAAACCCTGTTTTAGTTTTTTTTGTGGTTACAGTTGCATGGGGATGGGTCAAAACCTATTATTATCAATTTTAATGGGATGAACATCCATTTACCAGCTATTTTGTGGTTCACTAGGTACCCGGGTTTTGACTCATAGCCACATGTTTTTTTTTCCGGAAGGCATCTGATGTCAAACCCCCGACCCCCCCGAGGCTGTGCTTATTCTCCTGGTGTTTGCCTCGGCCGCCCCAGATGCTTGTCGAAGATTGATGGGTTACTTGTGGTTAGTCTAGAAATGTATAGACATGTGGTATACCACCAGTTTTCGCCATTTGCAAGATTTTGAAAGTATGTTTTAATATAGGGAAAGTGATCATAAATCACTGATGAACATGTAGGACAGTAGGACAAGAACTGGCTGGTGGGTTTCATGTTTTTCCCACGGTCGGGATGAAACCACCAACAGGAGAATAAATATATACATTTGTACAGTTGTACATAGATTTGTTGCACCAACAAACCCTTGGTTTTCTTTCCACTGGTCATTTGTGGTTTGTATTTTCAATTGTCGTTTCACCCTCCATCCTTTTCTGATACTTGGGAGTAGGATTATGGTGATTAGTGATTGATATTTCTTGCAGGCATCCGTTAAAAGCAACAGAAGCAGGTATGGCTGAGGTTGCCAGGTCAAGTGACTGACGAATACTTTCTTGATGATTCAAAACGTAGCATGTCTTGAATATTGCAATACATTTACCGGCATCAAAATCATCGTCCAAATAGCATGACTTAACAACCAATGAACGCGTTGGAGATATCCGTATTTTCAGAGGATGCTTGTGGTTATAACATCTTCCAATATTCATTACTACCTGACTGCCTCTAAAGATGAAACCTTCTAAGCCCAAACGTGTTTTTTCTGTGAAATTCCAAAGGTGTACAGATTTACCTTCTAGAAATTCAAAATAGCTATGGACATCTATGGAAAATCTCTATAGATGGGCCATCGTCCATGGCTATATTAAACTTCCGAAGGGTGTCTTACAAAGGTCCATTTGGGGAGGTCCAAATAGTTTGGACTCTGCCAGCGGCTGCAAGTGGAGATGGATCAAAACCCCTGAAATCCCATGGGAATTTTCAGGCTTTGCATCCATAAAGCACACATATTGCGGCTGTTCTCATGAAAAACCAGCCCGGATTCCACAGGTTTTGACATGTTTTGACCCATACCCAAGTCACCAGTCACTGACTGAGGAGTACTCCCGTGTTTATGTTCGAAAGCACAACGTCGCACGGTGAAGCCGGGGGATTTGTTTCACGCTGGTGCAAGAAGATTTGCCATTGGTTTGGACGCAATTCTTCAAGATGAAAAGACGTGTTTTACAGCGAATACGACTACCCTCTGGTAAACTAACATAGCTAGTGAAAATAGCCATTTATAGTTGTTTTTCCCATGAAAAATTGTGATTTTCCATAGCTATGTTAGTTTACTGGAGGGTAATTCAAAGGATGAAGAGGATACCTATCCCTTGCAAAATATAATACGTGTGTTTCTCAAAAGCAATACCCCTATAAATTATGGAGGAATCCTTTAAAAGATATAACATTCCTTTTAAAAAAGGGCACTTTTCTTCCAAATAATATAGTATTCTTTCAAATAGGCAACAATCCTATTCCATATATGGTGTGCTTTTTATTACAACCATTATTTTAGTATGCAAAATCTAGGTCCAAAAATGCAAGATATTAACACAATATTCCTTGAAAATCCTGTAAAGATATTGCTTACAAATAGCAATTATTTTTTACTAAATAATATAATAATTGTTTGATTTTAAAAATCTATTTTAATAAAAATATAATTTATAATATTTTTTTCTTGATATATATAATTGGATTTTTTTATATTTTATTTTATATAAATTATTTTTTTTAATTTGATATTTTTTTTAATTAATTATATTTATGATTTTAAAAAAGGTATTTCTTAAAATAATGCTGGAAATTCTAATCGAATATTAATTTATTTATTTTTAGAAAAATTATTATATATATTGGAGCAATGAATATCATTAAAAAGGTTTAAATAAATAATATTTGAAATGGAATATAAATTAAAATTAATAAAAATGAAGATAATTTTATTTAAGGAAAATAAATTATATATAAAAATTTATTGATAGATTTTATTTGAACAATAAATATTAAAAAAAAAAATTTTCTATAAAATATATTTTTATTTTTTGAAAGGATTTATATAAGAATATAATTTGAATTTATAAATATTGGGTAATGAAATATAAAAATTAGTGATCCTATATGTAAAATATTTTTTATTCTCTATTTGCTAGGTGAGGGATACTAGATTTTAATACAGCTGCGGGGCGGGGGGGCGGGATTTACTTACCGCTGTCTTCCGCCTTCAGCTTTTGTCCCTCTAGGTCGTAGAGGGCACTGCCGGATAGTAACGGCGAGCTGCAGATTCCAATGGGCAACGCCGGACCTCAATCGCGAGGTCCAGATTCCAGTGGGCAACACCGGGCCTCAACCGCGAGGTCTAGATCCCAATGGGCAACGCCGGACCTCAACCGCGAGATCCAGATCCCAGTGGACAACGCCGGATCGCAACCGCGAGCTCCAGATCCAGATCCCAGTGGGCAGTACCGGACCTCAAGCTCCGGATCCCAGTGGGCAACGCCGGACCTCAACCGCGAGGTCCAGATCCCAATGGGTAGTGCCGGACCTCAACCGCCGGATAGAATGCCAGATAGAATGCCAGATAGAATATCAGATAGAATGCCAGAAAGAATACCACAAAGAATGCTAGAAAGAATATCAGATAGAATGCCAGATAGAATGCCAGAAAGAATATCAAAAAGAATGCCAGAATACATGCCGGAAAGAATGCCAGATAGAATGCCAGATAGAATGCCAGATAGAATGCCAGATAGAATGCCAGAAAAAATGCCAGATAAAATGGCAAATAGAATGCCAGATAAAATATCAAAAAGAATATCAGAATATATGCCAGAAAGAATGCCAGATAGAATGCCAATAAGAATATCAGAATATATACGAGAAAGAATGCCAGATAGAATGCCAGAAAGAATACCAGATAAAATGTTTGATAGAATGTCAGAAAGAATGCCAGATAGAATGTCAGAAAGCATATCACATAGAATGCTAGAAAGAATGCCAAATAGAATGCTAGATAGAATGCCAGAAAGAATGGCAGAAAGAATGTCAGAATATATGCCGGAAAAAATGCCAGCTAGAATGCCAGAAAAAGCACCAACTAGAATATCAGATAGAATATCAGATAGAATGCCAGATAGAATGCCAGAAAGAATATCAGATAGAATGCCAGAAAGAATGCCAGATAGAATGGGATAAAATACCAGAAAGAATGTCAGAAAGAGTGCCAGACTAGATGCCAGATAGAATGCCAGATAGAATGCCAGATAGAATGTCAGATAGAATGCCAGAAAGAATGCCAGAATGCCAAGAGGAAGAGGAGGAAAGGACAACTCTGATGTCTCTAGAATTCATCAGAATTATCATCTCCTCCTCTTCCTGCCAGAAAATTTTGTCAGAAAGAATGTCAAAATCTATATCACATTCATGTTGGGGATCATTCGAAGAAAATATTTTTTTTATTTTATTTTAATTATTAATTAAAGAAAAAATAGATCAAATCTTCAAAAAATTGGATGGATGAAATGCAAATTTGCTCTCTGAATATCTGATTTTATCCCTCAGAAAATGATATCTGGCTCTCCAAAAGTGGTCCGACCATATGATATATTTTTATATTTTCATTTCCAAATATATTTCGCGCCACAATGCCGTATATTTTTTCGTCCTCTTTACTTCCATAAGTGATCCAAATATGCGATATTTTTGGATATTTTCATTTCCAAATATGCTTCGCGCCACACAGCGCCGTGCTTTTTTTTTGACATCACAACTTCCAAAAATGGTCCAAATATGGGGCATTTTTGATATTTATATTTTCCAATATATTTTATTTCGCGCCACAGCGCCATGCAGAACTACGTGCCGGAATCATGAAATGGAAATTTCTGATCTGGATTAATTATAATTAATTTGATCTGGATTAATTACAATTAATCCAGATTAAACAGGATCAGATCAAAATCTCGAGAAAATCATAAAACGAAAAAGAACAAAAAAATAAATCAAAGATTTGGCCACTAATCCAGAAATCAGAATAATTGTATTTTTAAAAAAATTCTTTATTCATTTTGATTAATCATAATTTAATTATAATTGATTTTAGTGGCAATGAGATAGGTCAGAGATAAAGATATGAAAAGAAAATTTAGAATTTAGTTCGAAAGGCCTGCTACGAATACGGATTTCATCATAATAATCTTCCCGCTCACAAGAATTCTTCCCATTCTTATTTCAATATATATATATAATTTAAGAATTCTTTTATATATAATATTATTATTCATAAGATATTTCCATATATTATTTTCATTTAGAATAAAATTTCATATAATTCTTTCAGATATATTATTCTTTATAGAATTGCATCTAATATAATTTTTACGCATCCAATATTTATTCATAAACTTTATTCTCATATAATATAATTTTATATTTTTTTCAATCCATTTCATTAAATATATATGCGTCAAAATTCGGGCATCGAATAGCCAATAATAATCCGAATGGATAGATCGGTTGGATCCTAATTTAATATAGATCGGAAATATGATTCGATCTATAGATTCAATATATAAATATAATTTCCATATGTCAATTCGTAATCGAATAAAAAATAAATATTTTTTTTCAAATATAATCTATTAATATCGAATTTAAGTCATATCAGGCGGGAAAAATCACAATATCCCCATGCCAGAATATCGATAGAGAAAATCACATCAATTGGCGGAAAAAATATCAATGAAGAAGAAATACCATAATATAATCTATTTTATCTGCAACGATGTATATAACAAAAAATAGCCGAAATATTGCAGATATCAAGGAAAATCATAGAAATGTTATTGTCAAAATCAAAATTTGCAGAAAATCCTAATGGCATGGCTTGAAGACAGCTGTTTTCGCTATCATACCGTCAGAGTCAAATCCTATTGGTACAGCCCCAAGTTGGCATATCCATGGTACAGAATATTTCAGTTTGCGCGCTATATACTCCTAATCTAACCCAAATATTGTGCACAGCGAAGAGACTCACATATTTATGTTGCCCAAGTAGCAACTTTCAACAAAATTGGGATGACAAATGGGTAAATTATAGCAAATCCTCTTGGCGGGGCTTTGATATAGGGTTATAGGTTCCTGTTTCCCGCAGCCAAATCTATGGCTGGTGCGATGTACATCAAGGTCGTGGACGGCTTTCTATTCAGCCAAGCAAGATGTATTGATATAAAATCTTTCCTTCCAATCAAATAGAAATATAACTATTCCCTCTCTCTGTTGGTACCTCCCGCCCATGCCTCCCGCCCGCGTCTCCCGCGAGCGCCAAACAGGGCGACCGAGATTAATATTTTCTTTTTCGGTCAAAAGGTTTGCGCCAACGGCAGCAGCAGCCGGAGGAGGCAAGCAGCATCAGGCAGGTCGCAGCAGCGAAGCAGAAGCAGGCAAGCAGCAGGAGGCAAGCAGCAGGGAAGCAGCCGCAAGCCAGCAGCAGACAAACAGCAGATGGCAAGCAGCAGACGGCAAGCAGCAGCAGGCAAGCAGCAGCAGGTAAGCAGCAGCAGGCAAGCAGCAAGATGCAAGCAATATCAGGCAAGCAATACCAAGTAAGCAACAGCAGCACCCGGGAAGCAACAGCATGCAAAGCAGCAGGCAAGCAGCAGGAGGCAAGCAGCAGCAAGGAAACAACAGGAGGCAAGCAACAATAGGGAAAGAGGGAAAGCCTCACAGGATCAGGGAAGCAGCAACAATCAAGCAACAACAGGCAACGGAGGCAAGCAGCAGCAGGCAAGGCAGGCAAGGCAGGCAAAAAGTAATAGGCAAGCAACAGCAGGCAAGCAGCAGCAAGCAAGCAGCGGCAGACAAGCAGCAGCAGGCAAACAACAGCAGGCAAGCAGCAGCAGGCAAGCAGCAACAAACAAGAAGCAGGAGACAAGCAGAAGCAGGCAAGTAGCAGACGGCAAGCAACAGCAGGCAAGTAGCAACAGGCAAGCAATAACAGACAAGCAGCATCAGACAAGCAGAAGCAGGCAAGCAGCAACAGGCAAGCAGCAGACAAGCAGCAGCAGACAAGAAGCAGCAGACAAGCAGAAGCAGGCAAGCAGCAAATGGCAAGCAGCAGCAGGCAAGCAGCAGAAGGTAACCAACAACAGGCAAGCAATAAAATAGAAGAAATATCAGGCAAGCATCACCAAACAAGCAGCACCAAACAAGCAACAGCAGCAGCCGGGAAACAGCAACATGCAAGCAACAGCAGGCAAGCAGCAAGAGGCAACCAGCAACAAGGAAGCAGCAGGAGGCAAGCAGCAATAGGGAAGCAGGAAAGGGCACGCAGGAGGAGGGAAGTAGCAGCAGGCAAGCAGCAGCAGGCAAGCAGCAAGAGGCAACCAGCAGCAAGAAAGCAGCAGGAGGCAAGCAGCAATAGGGAAGCAGGAAAGGGCACGCAGGAGGAGGGAAGTAGCAACAGGCAAGCAGCAGGTGGTAAGCAGCAGCATGCAAGCAGCCGCAAGCAAGCAGCATTACGCAAGCAGTCGCAAGCAAGCAACAGCAGGCAAGCAATCGCAAGCAATCGCACGCAAGCAGCAGCAGACAAGCAGCAGCAGGCAACGGAGGCATGCAGCAGCAGGCAAGACAGGCAAACAGCAATAGGGAAGCAGCAGTAGGCAAGCAGCAGCAGGCAAGCAGCAGCAGACAAGCAGCAGCAGGCAAGCAACTGCAGGCAAGCAGCAGCAGACAAGCAGCCACAAACAAGAAGCAGGAGACAAGCAGAAACAGGCAAGCAGCAGANAGCAGCAGCAGACAAGCAGCCACAAACAAGAAGCAGGAGACAAGCAGAAACAGGCAAGCAGCAGACGGCAAGCAGCAGCAGGCAAGTAGCAACAGGCAAACAGTAGCAGACAAGCAGCATCAGACAAGCAGAAGCAGGCAAACAGCAACAGGCAAGCAGCAGTAGGCAAGCAGCAGCAGGCAAGCAGCAGCAGGCAAGCAGCAGCAGACAAGCAATAACAAACAAACAGAAGCAGGCAAGCAGAAGCAGGCAAGCAACAAGAGGCAAGCAGCAATAGGTAAGCAGCAGTAGGTAACCAATAGGAGGCAAGCAGCAGGGAAGCAGCCGCAAGCCAGCAGCAGCAGATAATTAGCAGGTCGCAAGCAGCAGACGGCAAGCAGCAACAGGCAAGCAGTAGCAGGTAAGCAGCAGCAGGCAAGCAGCAAGATGCAAGAAACATCAGGCAAGCAATACCAAGTAAGCAACAGCAGCAGCCGGGAAGCAGCAACATCCAAGCAGCAGCAGGCAAGCAGCAGGAGGCAAGCAGCAGCAAGGAAGCAGCAGGAGGCAAACAACAATAGCGAAACAGGAAAAGATATGCAGGAGGAGGGAAGCAGCAACAGGCAAGAAGCAACAGGCAACGGAGGCATGCAGCAGAAGGAAAGACAAGCAAGCAGCAATAGGGAAGCAGCAGTAGGCAAGCAGCAGCAGGCAAGCAGCAACAGACAAGCAGCNAGCAGCAGGCAAGCAACTGCAGGCAAGCAGCAGCAGACAAGCAGCCACAAACAAGAAGCAGGAGACAAGCAGAAACAGGCAAGCAGCAGACGGCAAGCAACAGCAGGCAAGTAGCAACAGGCAAGCAGTAGCAGACAAGCAGCATCAGACAAGCAGAAGCAGGCAAACAGCAACAGGCAAGCAGCAGTAGGCAAGCAGCAACAGGCAAGCAGCAGCAGGCAAGCAGCAGCAGACAAATAATAGCAGACAAGCAATAACAAACAAACAGAAGCAGGCAAGCAACAAGAGGCAAGCAGCAATAGGTAAGCAGCAGCAGGTAACCAATAGGAGGCAAGCAGCAGGGAAGCAGCCGCAAGCCAGCAGCAGCAGATAATTAGCAGGTCGCANAGCAGGTAAGCAGCAGCAGGCAAGCAGCAAGATGCAAGAAACATCAGGCAAGCAATACCAAGTAAGCAACAGCAGCAGCCGGGAAGCAGCAGCATCCAAGCAGCAGCAGGCAAGCAGCAGGAGGCAAGCAGCAGCAAGGAAGCAGCAGGAGGCAAACAACAATAGCGAAACAGGAAAAGATACGCAGGAGGAGGGAAGCAGCAACACGCAAGAAGCAACAGGCAACGGAGGCATGCAGCAGCAGGCAAGACAAGCAAACAGCAATAGGGAAGCAGCAGTAGGCAAGCAGCAGCAGGCAAGCAGCAACAGACAAGCAGCAGCAGGCAAGCAACTGCAGGCAAGCAGCAGCAGACAAGCAGCCACAAACAAGAAGCAGGAGACAAGCAGAAACAGGCAAGCAGCAGANAGCAGCAGCAGACAAGCAGCCACAAACAAGAAGCAGGAGACAAGCAGAAACAGGCAAGCAGCAGACGGCAAGCAGCAGCAGGCAAGTAGCAACAGGCAAGCAGTAGCAGACAAGCAGCATCAGACAAGCAGAAACAGGCAAACAGCAACAGGCAAGCAGCAGTAGGCAAGCAGCAACAGGCAAGCAGCAGCAGGTAAGCAGCAGCAAACAAACAATAGCAGACAAGCAATAACAAACAAACAGAAGCAGGCAAGCAACAAGAGGCAAGCAGCAATAGGCAAGCAGCAGCAGGCAACCAATAGGAGGCAAGCAGCAGGGAAGCAGCCGCAAGCCAGCAGCAACAAACAATTAGCAGGTCGCAAGCAACAGACGGCAAGCAGCAGCAGGCAAGCAGCAGCAGGTAAGCAGCAGCAGGCAAGCAGCAAGATGCAAGAAACATCAGGCAAGCAATACCAAGTAAGTAACAGCAGCAGCCGGGAAGCAGCAGCATCCAAGCAGCAGCAGGCAAGCAGCAGGAGGCAAGCAACAGCAAGGAAGCAGCAGGAGGCAAACAACAATAGCGAAGCAGGAAAAGATACGCAGGAGGAGGGAAGCAGCAATAGGCAAGAAGCAACAGGCAACGGAGGCAAGCAGCAGCAGGCAAGGCAGGCAAAAAGCAATAGGCAAGCAGCAGCAGGCAAGCAACAACAGGCAAGCAGCAGCAAACAAGCAAGAACAAATAAGCAACATTAGGCAAATACCATCCACCAAATATTACCAATTATTCAGCAGCAAGCAAACAGCAACCAACGCACCCGATTGCCAAAAATTATCAAAATACAAAAAATCATTTTTTTTCCATATGTACGGCTCCAAAATAAAGAAATAATATGATTTTTAAATATTAATAAATTCTCAAAATTCATTTTTTTTTCCAAATATAAAATTTCCCGATATAAATTTTATAACCTAATATAATTAAATCCTAATTTTAATAATTATAATAATTCTTTCATATATAATTTTAATTAATATATATAATTCTTTAATATATAATTTCATCACATACAATATTAATACATCTAAATTCATAAATTATTTTTTTTCCATAATATTTTTTATCTCTCATATTAATTATTCATAAATATACATACATATAACATGATTATAATATAGCTAATTGAAAATATTAAACAATTAATTATTCATAAATATACATACATATAACATGATTATAATATATCTAATTGAAAATATTAAACAACAAAATAAAATATAATATTATATCATATTTATTTTCTCATTTAATTAATTCATAATTATTATAATTAATTCATATTTAAATAATTAATATTATATAAATCAAATTATATCATAATTTTAAATAAATCTAAATTATTTATTTAATTATTTTCAAATATATTTATTATAATATATTTATTTCATATAGAATATATTTTCTTTTATATATAATTTTATATATATATAATATTTCATAAATATATTTTTTTCTTTTAAATTTCAATTAAAAATAAAAAAAATACAAAAATATCAATATACTAGGGTTGGCCCGCTATTTCCAACAGCGTAGGCTTTCGGTTAATTATTTGTAGATAAAAAGAAATATATTTATTATTATTCGAAAGAAATTTAGAAGCTAAACCTTCCGACAATATGGACAAATGGAAAACACATAGCCCTAAAGAAAGTAAGAAAATAAAGAAAATCAAAAGAGAGAAGATCAGATAGGAAGAAAATCAGAAGAAAATAGATGTAGGGGCCCCAAAAGGTACGAAAATCACGAAACATTTTTTTTTTTTTCCAATCTTTTGTGGCTCCGGAGGGTCGAAAAGTAGGCTCGCTAAAGCGGCGGGTACGGAAATATCTTGGCAGATAAAACATAAAAAATTACACGCCGTTATGATAAATTTAGAAAAACAAAAATTAAAATACCTCATAATCGGACCATTTTTAGAAATAGGAAAAATGCACCGCATTGTAGAAATCAAAAGTATTAAAAATTATCGCCTTCGGAGTACTTTTAGAAGTTAAATCCAACCCACTAATCCACCAACCCAACCCACCAACCCACCAACCGAACCCACCAACCCAACCCACCAACCCAACCCACCAACCCACCAACCCAACCCACCAACCCAACCCACCAACCCACCAACCCA
>BGPT01001778.1:72884-128856 GCA_003297045.1 Symbiodinium sp. clade C Y103 | reverse complement strand
TTTGCACAACTGATGGAATTGGAGTAGTTTTCAACTAGCAAACTGTCAACTGCAAGTGAACATGCTATGCAACGTCAATGCACTGACATGACAGCTATGGTACATGCTAGACATGGGTTGCAGGGTTTGACACAATTGTTCANTGTCAACTGCAAGTGAACATGCTATGCAACGTCAATGCACTGACATGACAGCTATGGTACATGCTAGACATGGGTTGCAGGGTTTGACACAATTGTTCAAAATGTCAACCAACCGTTCACCAAGATCTACAGTGCGGGGTGGGTAAGTTTCCCATGTTTGCTGGTTGAATCCACAGTTTTTGGTTCAATTGTTTAATGCAAATGTACCCTCTGGTTATTTAACATAGCCATGGAAAATGGCCAATTTTGGATGATTTTCCCACTAAAAACCTCCATTTATAGTGGATTTTCTATGGCTATGTTAAATTATGTTAAATAACCAGAGGGTAATTTCCAACTTTTTTCGTTTCCCTCACATTTAGTTTCGACACGAGGCTTACCCTTAGGGTTTTTAAACCCCAATCTGGAAACTATGATATGTTTTTCTTATGGAACAATGATTGGTTTCGCAGCCACAATGTAGGCCCTCCTGGACAGGTAAGTTGGTGTATAACTGAGGAAACGATTAGAATTTTGGCGGATATAAAGACATAGATACGGTAATATACCAACATGTGCAATTTGGGCTTACTGGTGCTACCATTCATTGTCTGAAATATGTTGGTTTGGGATTGCGAAACACCGATCACAGTTCCCTTTAAAATAAGGACTTGTATAGACCCCCGAATGAACAATCAACCAATAGGAATATATACATATATGTTAATTGAAATTGATTGAAACTATATATTAATTGGATGAAACTGAAAGCCAAACTATACAAGCTGGTGCCCCATGTTTAGCGAAGCTGCTTTATGACTCCAATAACCAGGGTTTATTGGAGATATCTCTATAGTTCATGGAGGTCATGAGCCAATATACAACAAACACAACTGGAGAGGTTCCACTCATTCCCACAAGGTGGTGCCCCCCAGTTAGAAGTTGGTTTGTAAACCATATATGAACTAGTTCGATATATATATATATATCTCTCTCTCTCTCTACTATAAACCCTATAGTTACTAGAGTTATAAACCATAGTAACTAGCTATAAATACATAGTAAGCCAAAGTTGGTTTATGAACTATAGATATATCTACCATAAACAAAGAAATTCCATGTAATCCCCACGCGTCTAAACCGACCACGGGACCTCTGTGACGGCGTCGGCAGCCGGAGCTTCGGGAGGTGCCTTGTGTTGTCGAACTGGTCTACTTAGATGGAGGTGCAGTTCCACTCAAGAGTGCCCTTATGGCCCTTAACAATTCTAAATGGGATTCGAATTCCTGCGAGATATGTTGTGTATATATATATATATACATATCATGTAATTCTAACAAAATATCAATCAAATGAGGCTAAACGCCACTTATAAGTGTTAAGGGCCATAACTGTAATTAGTGGGTGAGATTTCACCATGGTTGTAGGAGATATATCCCAACAAACATGAGGGTTAACCATAGTTGTATCCATTCATAACCCCAACTGCACCCCAAAGTAGATCAACTATGGAGCTAGTTACTTTGGGTTGCAGTTGAGATTGCTTTTATAGGTATATACAACAGTTATAACTTATAAACCCCCATTTTTGTTGGGATATGAACTCTATAACCACTTAGTTTACTGGAACTGCAGAGCCAAGTAACTTGGGATCTACTGGGTGCCCAGTTGCTGACCAATTCACCCCATGGCCCATCTAATTCAGCTCGAGAGAAAATTGTGATTTTTGGACTTCAAATCACAAAAAGGGGAAAAACATAAAAACTACAATGCGCCAGAAACAAAATAAAACTATAATATGTATATATAATGTTCTTAATTCAAAATCGAGAAAGGAGATCTATGTTGCAACTCAAATGAAGGTGTAAGAAACATTAATGGATTTATGCAACACTCCAGAATGATAACCTCCAATCTTGTTAGTTTCAAGGAGGCTGGCAGGCTTTGTTGTTTAGACAGGCCCCGTGGGGTCAGGTTGCCCCTTAGTGCAGGTGGCACACCTAAAATCAAACACCTTTCCTGTGTCTAGAGGGCCGAAGGGAAACGGTGCCTATTGTGTTACCGTCAACCGGTAGGCTCTTGTATCTTTTTCCTTATCAGCAGAGCAAGGAAACAGATCGCCCAGTTCGGGAAGTACGAAGGACCAACAAGTCATCAAGAGCAGAAGATTCTAAGATGCAAGGCCAACTGATGTCATCGTGGGGATGCTCAAGTTCCTCAAGAATGCGTGAACAGTTTGTCAAGACGTGCTCCAAACTCAAGGTTTCCCCACACAATGGGCAAGTGTGCCTACGGGCCAAATCAGGACGGCCAAAGATTGCAGATGGAATTCCCTCGGAGATCCGGGCAACCAACCAAGCCCNCAATGGGCAAGTGTGCCTACGGGCCAAATCAGGACGGCCAAAGATTGCAGATGGAATTCCCTCGGAGATCCGGGCAACCAACCAAGCCCTGGCATAGCGAAATTGTTGGCAGAAAGCCATCCTTGTGGCGCACCTGTGCAGTCCGCTCCAGCTTGCTCCAGTCGAGTTCCCACGTTGTGCGTCGATGCTGGCCTGGCCTCGCTTCAAAACTAATTATAGTGAATACCAGCTTGCTCCAGTCGAGTTCCCACGTTGTGCGTCGATCGCGCTGGCCTGGCCTCGCTTCAAAACTAATTATAGTGAATAACACATAGAACACAATAAACTCAACAAATAAATATCAACACAATAACAATAACACGAATTTATACCAACACAATAAACTCCATTGGAACACCACTTTTGTTGGATATAAGCCCAAAGGTAAGCCATAAAAATCACCCCTAGCCGCCCCCATCGGCACCTCCTCAATCTCTTCATCTCTCGTCGAAGCCACCTTCGACATGGGTAGCGGCCGGCGACCTGTCTTTGGCAGAGTTCCGGGGATTTGTCAACCAGACATGGGGGTAAAGATAAACTGGATTTCATGTGGATTTCATCATCAATATGGTGATATACTTGATAAATGATGGATGGTTGATGTTTACAAGGCAATGCCCCCACAAACTATAGTTGACCTAGTTATAACTTAGCCATCTATGAGGCTAACCCCAGTAAGCTATATAGTGGTTTCATCACCATAATGCCCTATTTAACCCCAAAATATTTGAGACCCCCAAGCAGGTGCAGCCACTGGGCGTGAAATTTGATCGCAACTTCTTCATCTCATCCCCCTCCCCACGGCGTTTAAGGATGATTTGACCATCCAAAATTGGGGTGGCTAATTTGGTTTACCCTCTGGTGAACTAACATAACTATGGAAAATCACCATTTTTAGTCGGAAAATCCACTATGAACGGCCATTTTCAATAGCCATATTAGTTTACCAGAGGGTAATCATCCTGAAATACTCCTGAAATGGGATTTCTACAGCCAATTTCAAAGAGATTGGTTGTCCCAAAGTGTATCATTGTTGGTGCTTTATGCTTCAAGTTTGCTACAGTACACGCTTCGTATTTTTCCAACCTGTTGAATGATTTGCGAGTACCCCACCTTTTTCAGAATCAAATAGATGGCATTCCAGCGCAATGCCCTCTGTGTTTCCCATGTGTGAACATGCGACAACAAAAAGCCACCCAAAAACCCAAGGATTGAATGCAAGTGATGTCTCAAGATTTAAGACCCAGGATACCATAGACTTCGTTAACTTAAATACAATTTTTGTGTAATTACCCATGTTTGACCTATATCCAAAAATTTCGCGATGTCAGCACACACCACCCCAGTGACCCACCTGTCCACGGCCGTCGCGGGTTTGGCGTGGCGGCGCTGGAGGGGCGCGAAAAGGTGCGCGCGGTGCTGGGGCGGCTGTCGGGTTCCGTGGAGTTGTCGTCAAAGTAGATGTGAACCTGCCAAGGTCGGTGGTGCCCCGGGACAAACGAAACCATTGGAAAAAAATGTGGTTTCACCAACACAAAATATGAATATAGTTAAATATTTGAATTGGCCAAGCCCGTCCATAACTTAGTGAACTGTTGGGTTTATGGTGCAGTCATATACACATGACTATACTTAATGGGGCTGATAAACAAACTTTTAACCGGGGATCCTAGCTTGCATGGTTGAAACCAAAGATGGCTTGCAAATGGATATCCACATAGCCACAAAAGAGTTCGGTATGTAGTTGTCCTGAATCCGTGTTTGAGGTTTTAACCCCCCAAGTTATAAAACAGTGGGTTAGATGTCCATTTAGTACATTGATTGTATACACGTTCATTTTGTTCTACTTGCTGATGAATCCACCACTTTTAGATGGTTAAACCAATACCCAACATCTCGTGAAACACTTCATCACTCTCTGGAAATCAAGCATAGCTTTTGGAATCTTTCGGAAAGCTGTCATACTTCTGTGTGTGTGTGTGTCGCCAAATCATCGACAAACAGTGCATTTTCCAAAGTAAACTGAGCTAGTAAAGGTACCCCTTATCTGATCTCATGAAAGAGTTTCTAGTCGTTTAATAGGTTTCCTTAATATGGGATAATTCATTCATAATCCCTAAACACATTCTAGAAACCCAGCTAGTATGAATCCCTTCAAAAGCAAATCAACAATCATTTATCAATCATATCCCCATATATTTGATATGAGAACATATCTAAACCCAGAAACACATCTTTATAGTTAGTTGATTATTAGAATCCATGAAAATCCACGTAAACTGGATGATCATCAACTATAGCAGCCTCCAAAAAGATGGACAATTATAGAATCCTACTAAAACTGCAATCCAACAGTGGTTAGAGTTACCCTCTGGTTATTTAACAGTTCGTTATGGAAGCGCCAGAAATAGATGATTTACATATAGTGATTTACCGAACTTTTTCAGCTGGTGATTTTCCATGGCGAAAACCAGTTGAACTGAGCATTGTTGAAAATTCCTCTGTCATTCCATTCTACTGGTTGGTTAATAGGGATTCCCCTATTGGATTATTAAAATCCCCAATATATTGGGTTATATAATCCCCTAGAATCATCAACCAACAGGGTTTTTGAACACTGCTCAACTGTTTGGAAAATCACCAGAAATAGCTGGCCTCCGATGCCGCGGACTCATGGGAATATCTGCGACATGACCTGGTGATGTGATTCGTTGGTGACCTCCTGGAAGTATAGATAGATCTAGGCCATAAAGGCAACAGTTTTTGATAGCTATTTACATCTATTTAATGTAATTTATAGTTAGTGGAGTTTGTTATGTTTGTGGTTAGTTGGATATATCTAGAATCTAGCAATAAATCCAACAGTTCTTGGAGTTGTTCCCAACTGGGGCATCATCTTCTGGAGATAGTTCAAATGGGATGTGTTTGGATTACCCTCTGGTAAACTAACAGTTTGCTATTGAAAATGGCCATAGACATAGTGGATTTTACCATTAAAAAAATTGTGATTGTCCATAGTTATGTTAGTTTACCAGAGGATACTTGAAATAAGGACAACTATCCGACTCCATCCAACGGTTTTTCAAATGGGATGAAATTGAAATTCATTGGAGATAATGGGATGTGATAGCTGGACAGTGGGAAATAACGATGATTTAACTTGGTAAAACCAATGTCAATCGCCACTTTTGTTGGTGACATTACTTACAAGTGGACCCTTTGCCAGGCACTTTCCCATTATCAGGTCGCTTACCAGAGTGTATGAACAATGTTAAAAATGATGAAACATACCTGTGTCTATCCCAACAGAAATGGTTTGTTTGAAAATGGGGATTCCCATCTTATAGAATATTTTCATCTAGAATTATTTGTTGGGGAGCATAACGAGTAAAGCAACCTTTAGTAATCATCATAAAGTGGATGGTGAAACATGGTGGTTGAACATGGATCAAATTGTGACATGCTTTAACAACGTTATTTTTAACATGATATAACATGATTATACCAACAAGGGCCGGTAACATGGTTTAAGATGGCTTAAGTTGTTTGCAGAAGGCTGTTTTAGCGTGATGGTTGGTGAAATATAATATGGTGGTGGTAATGTGTTTAAGCAGCAACATGTGTATAGAATCCACATGGGAGGTTCCGAATGTCAATGTCCTAAATTCCCATCTCCCGATGACATGTCCCCCGTTTTTCAACTACATTACTAAACCATTTGAAGCGTTGTGGTTGGGCGTTTGGGCATAGGGGGAAGGAATTACCGGGGAAATCACATCAGGTATGGAATCAATTCTGAAGCATTCAGATCCATGCAATTACCAAGTAACCCCCAAAACACTGATCGAACAAGTCACTCTCGGAACTATCCTGTTGTAAGCTAACATATAGATGGAAAACAACTATGTGTAGATCCTTTTCCTAGGGAAACCATGGGTTTCTCACATCTATGGTAACCCCAGGGTTGCCTTCCTCCATGTTTAATTACTGTTCCAGGCGTGACTGTGAAAATCCACGATTTCTATGGCCATTTTCAATAGCAAACTGTTAGTTTACCAGAGGGTATATTCCCATTAAAACCTCCATCTATAGGAAAATTTCCCATTAAACCTTTCATTTATAGATGATTTTCCCATTACCAGAGGGTACCATTACCAGAGGGGTGAGGGATACTCCGACCCACTACCGGTATAGCATGTGATACTCTCTACCAGGGATCCTCCGACCCACCCGAACCGGCCAAGCCACTCGTGAAACTCTGACGCCACACTCACCAAACTCGTGGCATGCCGTGGTTCCTGCGAGGTACAAACCAAGGCCAAGATGAATTTTGATCAGGCAAGAAGCACAAACAAAACAACCAACCTTGGTAGTGATACTTTTGATATTTGGATAGATATCCATATTGATAAATTGGATATATCCCAGTAACTATGGATAGATCATGATTGATCAAACAATCTTTCAGTTGGTGGTTCCATCTACCTTGAAAAAAAACACTCAACTGGGATTACAACCCCGTTCTTCTTCCCATGGAAAGTCCTGGTTGGCTAATAGGCTTCCCTACTATGGGTCATAATAATCCCCAATAAATTCATTAGGATTGATTAGGTAATATAAGTGTAAGTCTCTATATATCAACCAATCAACCAGGGTGAACCAAGGTATTTTAATGGCTCAACTACCCTCTGGTAAACGTTTAAACATAACTATGGAAAATCACCATGCTATTAATGGGAAAATCCACAAAAAATCAATGGCCATTTTCCATAGCAAACTGTTAGTTTACCAGAGGCTATGTCCCCATAGATTCCCATGGTTCACAGGGCCATAGCAAGGGTCTCCGATGGGCGCCTGCCCCTCGAACTTGCTGCCGGCCGGCAACGGCTCTCTGAGCCTCGCAAGCCACTGCCTTAGTCCAGGAGTCTTACAGTTCTGGCCCTTAATAGTTATAACTGACTTATCACATCATTTAAGTGATTTATAACCTTAGTTGCAGGAGTTGTAATCCCATTTATAACTGATAAGAACCATAACTCTATGCAGATCTGACCCTACAACATGCCCGGAACTGGGATGAATGGGAAACCTTTAGAGCTGAAACTAAAAACCCATGGTCTCCAGTACCATCTGGTTATTTAACATAGCCATGGAAAATCCCCTATAAATGGAGGTTTATAGCTGGGAAAATCATCCAAAATTGGCAATTTTCTATGGCTATGTTAAATAACCAGAGGGTCAATTTTCAGGGCATCTCCCTCATTACACCTTCGATTTATTGCCAATCGATGTTTTGGAGATTGTTGCTGGGGATGCACCTCCATAACTTCGTAAATCCCTGTCACTTCTTGGTTAAGTCCTCGAATAACAAATCCAATGTTGGATGGTTAATTAGTCCGGTATTTTGTTGGTACGACCATCATCTTCCCATCATTACGAGGTGGCCCATACTTAGCTAAGTTGGTAAACATAATCATGACCATTCCCATAATCCAATCATCATCTTCCCATAATCTTCCATATTTTACATTATATTCCACTCATTGCTGATCAAAATTCCCATGATAAAACAAATGGAGCCCATAAGGATTCCCATCATCTTCCCATCATCTTCCCATCATTACACGGCGGTGCCGCCCAATTATAAGTAAGTTGATTTATAAACCAGATAGAAACTATATATATATATATTATGTATATTTCCATAGTTTATAAATTTCCCATAAAACATAAATTTGGAATATGGGATACGATATATCATGATCTATCCATAGTTACTAATTATAAGTAGTGGCTCTACCATAAACTTCCCATATTCCCATCATCTTCCCATTCATTTGCCCAGACTATGATGAACTATGAACCATTTTTAGTCACTACGATTAACCACTATTAATCACTAGTAGTAGGTATTAATCGCTCTTAACTACTAATAGGTATTAATGACACATCTACCTTGGGTTTTGAGACTTCATCAATCACTGTAGCGTTAACCACTATTAATCACTACTAATCAAGGTGATTAACCACTATTCTTAATAACCACTATTCCCATGATTAACCACTATTAACCACTATTATTAACCACTATGAACCACTATTAACCATCACTACTACTATTCACCACTATTCCCATCATCTTCCCATTCTAACCAGAGCCACTTCAAAACCCAAGGCTCTGCACCAACTGGTCATCTCCATCCCGCTCCGCGCGCATCCTCCGCCGCTCCGTCACCGCTGAGACCTGCGCGATCTCCAACACTGGAGGGACGGTTGAACAACACGGTGGGAAAACAACGGGAAAGACATGGGGATGGGTCAAAACATGTCAAAACCTATTGTTATCAATTTTAATGAGATGAACATCCATTTACCAGCTGTTTTTGGGTTCACTAGGTACCAGGGTTTTGACTCATAGCCACATGAATCATCGGATTGGTTTAAGGGAAAATTTACAGGAAACCATGGATTTTTTCCCATTAAATATAGGGGTTTCCGGTTTCAATTGTCCCATTAATCAATCCAGTGAATGAAGAACCGATTTTTTGAAATTCGTTTTCATTTTTCTGGTGCGGATACATCCGTTGATTTTGATTGTTGTTCAGTTTTTAGATGGACTTGTTTTTTGCATGCTTGTGACAGTTAAGAGTTCGGGCTGGTGGTTGGAGATCCCCGCACCTTCCGCAGAAGATTTCGCTGGCAATTTTGTTTGTTTGAACCCTGACTGCCCAACTGCGATGGGATTGTCCGCTCGTCGAACTTGACCTTCTTCAAATCTTCGACGGCCGCTGCAGCTACCTTTTGCACTATGCACTGATGTGTCCGCGTCACCAGCAATCCGAAAGTAAAGCACACAGCTGAATCTGTTTAGTTTCCTTCGAAACATATTCTCTTTCAAAAGCAGCAGTCCGTTGGAAAATGTCACGAGGTAGCATCCTGTCGACATAACTCTTTGAACATGACATTGCTTCTATTCTACACCTTGAGCCGGTGGGATCCTTCAAATATCTGCGCAATTCCCAGTAAAATTTGGGTGCTACAAAAAATTGAGAATACTTTTGTTTGTTGGTAATATCAAACATGGTATCTTCTAAATGACGATAGAACTCAAAGGATCAGAAAATGGTTGGTTTGATTCTCCAAAAATGACATAACATGACTTGCCTGGATATAACAAATCACTTCTAATGATGCTGTGTGGTGTGTTGGCATAAAGCCATATATGGCCCATCTTTGAACTAAAAACGCTTTGTAACATATGAGCAATGTCCAAAATCCCCTACAGTTCCATTGTAAGGTTGGTTAGCAGGTCTTCCCAGCTCATGGATTTTTATAATCAAGGATATATAGAGGCTAGTATAATTCCCGAACTAATTAACCAAAAGGGGTTTAGCAGCCATTGCTCATTCATATCATTGTGATGTGTTTTCAAATCCATGTTTGTCCAGTCTATGAGGTTGTTCATCGGTACATCTCTACTTTCAGTTGTTTGCTGCTGTTGGCTGCTACCATGTTTGGTGGCTTACCCTCCAGCAATCAAGTATGGAAATGGTAAGTGTCCATCTTGAAAGTGAACATCATCAAAGATCACGTTTGGATGGATGAACATAGGCGCTTCTCCATGGCTAGGTAGATTGCTAATACCCCGATAACATCCCATGAAATACTGGTTTCACAGGAGTTACTATAATTTGGCTTTCCTACGATAGATACAACACTCCCATTGTATCAGGTGGTAAAACCAACTTTAATAACCAATCAACCACCATTTATCAATCATATCTCTTTTTGTTGACAGGTTAAAACCAATATTGCAACATGAAATCAAAGCTATTGATTGTGATATCAACCAAAACCTCCTACAACGACGACTTCATTTGTCATTCGCACCTCCTTCTCTGAAAAACCGGCAAGGGTGCAAGATGGTGCCCAATAGTTAGCAAAGCTGGTCTATGACTAACTTTTCACTGGGGTTTATTGTAGATCGAACTGGTTAGTGGCGTTTTAAAAACAACTCATAACTTCAATAACTAGGGTTGAACAACTAGTATTGATTTATCATGATTTTATTATAGTTACTGTAATTCTTAACCAAAGGCTATAAACCAACTCACAACTACTTAAGATCATCAAAAAATCCCATTAAACACAATTTCAGCTCCATATATCCCATGATATCTTCGGATTGAACCACGCTAAAACCACCATTTCTTGAAGGACAAACAGCCAGTGATTCCATGGACACAGTCGCGTCGCCTGTGGCACTTGCGTCACAAAAACCTCTGCTAGTCCCTGCTCGCCCGGCTCGTTGGCGGCCTGCGATGATGTACCGTACAAAAAAGGTGGGATGTTGAATGGGATAGCCTCTGGTAAAGTAACATAGCTACTGAAAATGGCCATTTATAATGGATTTTCCCATATAAAATGGTGAATTTCCATAGTTATGTTAGTTTACCAAATGGTAATGAATGATGTGGGCATGAAATAACATCATAATGGTGATTAGATGGGATTAGTAAATGGGGATTACATAAAAAAAAAACTTTATTTGATGGAATTTCAAGAACCAAAATGGGGAATGAATACTATAATAATCTAATGCTCTAATGCAATATGACAAAAAATATAATAGTAATTAATGAAGTTGATATACAGGTGCTTATTGGCTAACTTGGTAAACAGAACTTCGAGAACATTTGGGTTTATGATACATCTATATATAGTTATATACTGGGGGTTCTGAATTGACTACGTTGGTCTAGTGGGATAGAGTAGGGAAGTAATGAAATTTAAGAGCATTTACAAAATGGGATTTAGATGGATTTAGGGTTTACTAACTGGTTTCCATACACTGTGGTGGCCCCTAGTCATGTGAATGTTGGTTTAGAAAGCCATCTAACTAGTTCGATCCATCTACCATAAACTCAACTTAGCTACAGCTAGGGACCCATCTTGTAGGCATGGGCATTGTTGATTTCAAACTAGATAGCTAACTGCTAGGTCTATGGCAATGATTACTGTAGTTAATTATATCAATTGATGCTTGGGTTATATAATGTTACCCTATGTTACCCTCTGGTAATCAAACATGGCAATGGAAAATCCACAATTGATAGATGATTTTCCCAGCTATAAACCTCCATTTAGTTCGGGGAGTTCCCAGCTAGCCACGTTTGAAGACACCGGAGGGTACCTAAATTTCTTGGGGGGCACTGCCTTGCAGCAACCTGTTACCATGGTCAGAGCTCCACTGATCTCAGACTTACCCTCTGGTAAACTAACATAGCTATGGGAAATCACCATTTTTTGTGGGAAAATCACCTATAAATGGCAAATTTCAATAGCTATGTTAAATTACCAGAGGGTACTAAGTGACTTATGGACGTACCTAGCTGCTTTTCCCCATTGCAACAGTAGTGCTTGCCCTTCTCCGCGTTGATGGTTACCCTCTGGTAATGACTAACAGTTTGCTGTTGAACATGTCCATTTATATTTGATTTACCCACCAAAAATTGTGATGTTCCATAGTTATGTTAGTTTACCAGAGGGTACTTCACTAAGCCATGAAATGGTCACGTATTCAATTTCAACTTTGCTGATCCAACTGTCGAACCAGTATTGTGGAAGGTGTTTTTACCTGTCTATACTTCGGAAAACGTCCCCATGGCAAAGGTCCAGCAATTTGGCCAAATTCACAATCACCCCAGTTGAACTGCAAATACCATGGTTTCCGGTCAGGGAACACCAGAGTTGGAAAAAATCAAACATGAAGCCGCCAAACAAACAGATTCCTGCCACTTGGCTCACAAATCAAAGCCATCAACCAGCCGAAATTTGACTTTTGTTAAGTGTTTTACATTGTTTAACATCTGAATATGGTCAATTATATTCATGAATTATAACACCATTAGATTGTTATTATGTACAATTAACATCTGAAGATGTTTCCTCAAAATCCCTCCACACTAGTTATATACATGAATAAATCCCAACTAGATCCCCAGGGCAACCCCTTCGCCTCGCTTTGACCTCGGTCTACGGCCCATGGTGAACCGGAAGAGTTTCGTGCGGATTTCAACGGACACGCAGCTGAAAGTTGCAGAAAAATTGGGAACTTTGGACAATCATGGAATCTGTCAAAGGGCTAATCTACAGGAAACCATTGTTTTTTTTCCCATGAAATATGGCGGGTTTCCTGCAGATATTCCTTACAACCCATCCAATGAGGTAAGAACCGTGAAATTTCCAAGCTATGAAAAAGTAAAGCCGATGCAAATGACATTGGGTGGATTCCACATAACTTGGGTGCTTCCCCAGTTGCAAGTTGGTTTACCCTCTGGTAAACTAACATAACTATGGAAGATCACCATTTTTAATGGGCAAATCCACTATAAATTGCCATTTTCAATGGCATTCAATGGCTATCTTAGTTTACCAGAGGGTATAGACCATAGTGACTATAGACTTCTGTAAACCCAACTTAGCGAACTGGTGCCACCATCAACGCAAAGCTGCCCAAATTGAAGGATTACCGTTTTGCCAAGATGGAGATAGGCCAGAATAACTTCGTGCTTTCCTACGGTATTGTCTAAACAACGATCTCTCTGTGTTTTTTCAGCATTTTAGCCTGAATTGTATATACACATATTGCAAACGGTTGGGTCTTGGGGGGGGTACTATTATATATATATATTGTATATAAGCACAGTTGTGGAGGTTGCATTCCACCTTATGGTGGTTATTACAATGTATTACACCATGGTAAACCTATACTTACTGTAGCCAGAGTTGTAGAGGATACATCCCACCTTATACCCATGAATAGAGTTCTTCAAATTTGATGCCTGTCGTGGCAGCGGCCCGATCCCACTGGCTGCTGGGGCATTGTTTCACCCTCTGGGCCCATTCAGTTCGACATCAATCACTATGGAGGTTTCCTAAAATAGGGCGACCCCGAAATCATCTGTTTGAATTCCGGATTTTCATGGATTTTCCATTAATGTGGGTAAAACAATAATAAACTATCCCCCAAATCACCATAAATAGGTGGTATAAACCATTCCCAAATGGGTGGTTTATTATTGTTTTACCAACATTATAAGCATTTCCAAAGCATCCTTCTATCGGGGTACCACAGATATGGAAACCCCCATGAAACCTCGCAGCACCCCTCCGTTCAACTCACGTAGTCGAGTTGCGCCGTGCGCTTCTCGCGCTCTGCGCCCGTCGCTTGGACAGTCTTGCCACCTGCGTATGTACAAAGGTGGCTTTGCAACAGAAACCTTGGTATCAATGGATTGGTTTAAGGGAAAATCTACAGGAAACCATGGATTTTCTCATTGAAATACGGGGATTTCCTGTAAATGTCACCTTAAACCAATCCATTGATCGTATGATCGTCCATAATATTAAACATGTAAGAAGACAGACACATCATTAAAACAGCAATTCATCATGAATCATTGAATAACTCATCACATTTGCGGAGAGAACCATATATTGTTGCATCTCCAGTAAAAAAAACACAAAGAAATCAAAACACACGCCCTGGGCGGAGATACATAAACCGATCTTTTAAAGGACGGGACCCCCCGAAAACCCTCCAGTAGTCATCTGAAACTCAAAACTTGAGCCAAACACAATGGAGGTTTTGATTTGTTGAATAATGTGGTAAACCTAAAAATAAACCATCCCCAAATTCACCGTAAATGGATTCTCTGAACATCTATAAAAAAAACATCTCCAAATGGTAGGTCTAGTGTTGGGTTTCCTACATCATTGAGACCCCAATAAGAAATTGATAAATTCCAAATAAGAAAATTCCAAAATAAGGAAAAGACCATTCTTGTTTGTTATGGATGCCCAATGAATTGACACATTCCAAGATTAAACAAAAAGTTCCTGCCTTTCAGGTCACCAGAAAAGACGGCAGAGTGGGTCGCTCCAATTGGGGGACCTGTAAAGGGGGGGTACTCAAAAATGGTTTATTTGAGAAGGAACATGAAAATTCATCATCCAATATCAGAATGCCCCTATTTTCAGATAAACCCACGTGTTTTAACATATCAACAAAAATAAACACCATGCAAACACGACCAAACACAACTTTTGAAGCACCTAAAACAAATTTCAGGTCTCTTCCAAGTTGCCTCCAAAATGAATGTTCAACTATGTTCAACTCTTGTTTAAAACTGGCAAATGCTTCCGAACCTAAATGTTTCAACGCCAAAAAATGTTCGCAAATTAATAAAGTCCTTTCCTACTCGTAAATCCACATACCAAACATAAAACTGTTTGTACGTTGCTGTTTCCCATTTCAAGAACAACATATAAGACACAAATTCACTGCATTGACTATATTACTTCTACACTACAGCAAAATACGGTAAAAACATGTGGTAGCTTTAGGTGTTTAATTGTTTAATCATATTTTCGCCAATGTCTTCCATCCTCTTCCCATGTTTTCCCAAGACTTTCCCATACTTTCCAATGTTTTCTCCCATGTTCCCAAACATTTCCCATAGATTCCAAAATTCTTCCACATGTTCTAATATGAGAATCCCATATAGATTTTTCACAAATTCCTTTCCAATGTTTAACCACCACGTTTTTCCGTATGTTCCATTATTTTCCTGTGTTTTCCTACATGTCCTGCAGTTGAACCATCTCTTCCCCTGAAAAAACATGGCTATCATTCCACCGTGCCGTCCCACCACGCGCCTCGCGCGAGGGGCCTCTGGACTCCGAGAAGCGCACGCTGCAGGTGACGGGTTGAAGGTCCAAAGCCTGGGTTTCTGCAAGATTTCTGCAATGTTGGCCCACGGGATAATGAAGTTCGTTTACAAGGTGGTGCCCCATAGTTAGCTAAATTGGTTTATAACTCCAATAACTAGAGTTTATGGTAGGTACATTTATAGGCAGTTACATTTTTTTGTAAACAAAGTTATAAACGGGGGGGCACCACCTTGTATAACTTCAATAACTAGCAGATATGTTGTATTGTAGATATACAAACAAATTGAATAGGGATGAGCCACATTATGTCGATGTGCTCGATAAGACACCATAAATTGACTGTAAATTGCCGCCTTCAACTCATTTTGATCAGACCATCCCACAACTATTAGTGATTCGTAGATAATCTAAGTCATCCCAATTACAGGTATTTATATGATTATATCATATATCTGCACTTAATTTCAATAAACACAAATTATGGATGTTCTATGCAATACTTGGGCCTTATGTGCCACATTATACATATTGATATAGTCAAATCATGATGTTTTGTTACCCATTGCGATTCCTGCGACGCACATACAAAAAGATTGCCTATATCCCATTGATGTCGCATTCCCGTTAAAGCCAATCACCAAAGTAATTGCCATTACTTATTTGTTTGATTCAACTACATTATATCAATTATCCCATTTATCCTTTCCTGATTAATTTCCCATGTTCCATAGTAAAACCCCTGTCTACTCAACAACTATCCCACACAATGGTGCCCTCCCCGGTCATGGTTGCCGGGATGTGTTGCCCAAACTTACATTAGTTATTTCTACATTAATCTGATTATCATGTTCAGCCACTCAGCGATTCGAAACTGCGGAACCACCTTGTAACCATCAACCAAGCATCATTTGTGGAATCTCTGACCAGCTTCGATGTTCAAAACCTCTATCAATGATGGTTCAATTTCCCGTGAAATCCCAAGTTTTTCCTTATTTTTCCATATTCGTACTAATGTGGCTAAAACAATAATAAACCACCCATTTGGGAATGGTATATACCACCTATTTATGGTGATTTGGGGGATGGTTCATTATTGTTTTACCAACATTACATGTTTTCCACATTTTTCCCATCTTCTCCTAGCCCAGCCCCAGGCCCGCCGCACCTCCGCACAGCTGGTTCCGTGGCCGCTCCAGCGCTCCGCCCGCGGTCGCGGCGGAAGCCGCAGGGCGGCGCCGTGGTGCCACGCGGAAGCGACGCCGAAGGGCGGTTCTGAGGTGATGCGCGCCAGCTCCAGTCCGCCACCTCGGCAGGGGTGGCTGATGTCATGGGATTACTATGCGACAACGATTAATACAATGTTTTTGGCCCCCAAACGATAGCTAAGTTGGTTTTTTATAACTCCAATTTCACTATGGTTTATGATACGCAAAAAACTATACTTTTCATGGGGTTTATAAACCAACAAACATAACGTTCGGGGGCCTCACATTGTAATGAATAATAGCATTAATCGTAATCCCAGTGGTTGATCATGAATGACCATTGCTATGGGATTGAAAACTATGAAAATAAGAACCACTATTTGGATTACTAATTGATATAGTAATCATAAGTAATAACTATGGATTACTATAATTACTATGGATATCATGATCATTAATAACTATGAAATAATGATGATAACGAAATAGTGGTTGAGAGTGATTCATTGTTTTTCAATGGTGATGAAGTGGCACGAAGGGGAGTCGACATCAAAGTAACAAGGAGGGATGAGCCCTTTCTCAGAGACACTTGGGGGTGCATTTTATAGCCAGCAAGTGAATAATAACCAAAACCCACTGATAGGATGTCCCCGCTTATACTCATGGTTTGTAATCCACTTACTAGGTGGGATGCGCATCCAAGTATTCTATCATATTCTATCCATACCTCACGGTTGATGTAATGGAATGAATGGTATCTCAAATTGTATCCCTCTATAGATTAATGGAGATATAGTAAAACATGGAGGGTTAACATATCCGTAGTAATCCATACTATGAGAGTATTTGTTTGGGATGTAACCATCCAATATGGGTTTCTGGATGTTTATATGGGGGTTTCCTAAAATGAGGGTACCCAAAAATGGATGGTTTATAATGGAAAATCCGATCTAGAAATGGATGAGAATTGGGGTACCCCCATGACTTAGGAAACCTCCATATATTATGTTTATGGAGATCTTTGGTGGGTAACATAAAGAGTCAAACTGTATGGGTCTTGACATGTTTTAAGTATCTTCAAAGTAGAGGACTTAACCATCAAAATAACCTGCTTACCCAACGAGTTGCATGGGGGGTTGATTGAAATGTGATAGGATGCATTGAGATAGCATATCATGGCAATGGGAATATAGCAGGCATGAAAAGAAGTTTCTAACGAACAAATAGAAATTTTGAACCATCAAGAATATGATAATGGGGTGATATAATGGGTAATGCGATGCATCACTGTAAATCATGACAAATCCCATTAAAGTAATATGAACGTCACTATTAACAACTGTAAATCCCAATGAAAATTCCATACCAACCATTGTAAATTACTGTAATTTCCCATGGTAATCACTAATCACCATCAATCCCATACCCTCTGGTAAACTAACATAGCTATGGAAAATCACCACTTTATGGGAAAATCCACTAAACATGGTCATTTTCAATAGCTATGTTAGTTTACCAGAGGGTAGTACTCCCTATAAATCCACCATAAATCCGATAGCTGTCCCGGCGGCCGATGCGTGACCAGGCCATAGGGGAGATGGAGGGCCGCATTGGAGTGCCTGGAGAGGGGCCAAGTCATGGTGAAAAGGCGAAGAAACGCAGGAGATCAACGGGTCTTATAGTGATTTCTAGTGGATTTATAATTGATTTATAGTGATTTGTAGTAGGTTTATAGGAATTATTATGGGATTGCATCCGCATTTGGCTGACCCGAGATGCCCTTCAATGGGAAATCAATGGGATTTTTTTGTGATGTCAGCAATAGGTCCCACTGTATCTGTGGATGCGATTGGATGTGGATGTGCATCCAAGACAGTCACAATGGGACAATCAGCTCTCGTATCATGTATCATGTTCTAAAAGCCAATAGGAAATCATTCTGGCAAGCACGCACTTGGGGGGCATTTTACATCATCCGAATAGGGGTGGATACCAAACAAAAAAAACCAATCGGGGGAGGTTTGTCCTTGAGTTTCCCTCTTACCCTCCGACTCCAACTATATATAAATATATTTATGCACATGTATGGAAATATAACAACATAGGCCTTTATATTAGACAGAACATTTTATGTATGTATGTATGTATGTATGTATGTATGTATGTATGTATGTATGTATGTATGTATGCATGCATGCATGCATGTATGTATGTATGTATGTATGTATGTATGTATGTATGTGTATATACTGTATATATAATACTATATATATATATATTGGTTGTACGGGTTTCCTACTTTTAGCGATGACCAAACATGCCAAAAATATCGTTCTGCTTCATCCACACTTTCCCATTTATGGCCCAAACCAAGGTTGACAGCTACCTGAGTGTTATCAGGGGCCAAGGCTTTTGCTTCCACAAACAAACCTGGGGACTTTCGAGCTGGGTCGGAAAAAAAAAAAAACATGGAACTTGCGCGAGTTCGGCCAGCCGTAGCAAGGTGCCAAAGTGGCACATTTTTGGAGTTCCCCAAGGACCAATGCAGTTGCAGGACGACCAACTCTTGCAGCTGATCCCGCCCTTCCACATTGAGCTGCTGGAGAGCCTGTGGAGACGTTTCACTGCCCTCCGATGGAAACAACACCTGCATTATTTTCCCGCATTGATGGTGGAACAAATCCAACACAAGGTGGTGCCCCCCCCAGTTATAAGTTGGTCTATAGCCTAAGCAAACCATAGGCCATAGATATATCATGAGCAATGCATCTACCATAAACCCAACACTCAATCTACTTATATTACAAACCAACTTAGCTAATGTTCTCTATTGAAATGGCAATATTGATGTATATCACATGTTCAGAGACACACTAGTATCATAGCCGTGTTGGTTAGTTGTTTCATTATATCCGATATGTCATCCCAATAACTGTATCCCCATCATGTCCCCAGTGATTAGAATATTTCATCTAACCATATGTTCGGGTCATTTATCAATTATGCCACACTATATTGACTGATGGAGAAAACCTCTATGTGATGGTTAAATCTATAGACAATCACCCTGTTGTAGCTAGGCAAATCATCACTTTTATATATTTTTTATCATCGAACTAAATGGGCCATGGCTTCCATAGCCATGTTAGTTTACCATCATATATTGCCATCTTAGGCTTATGGAACAGTCATTCACTATCAACCATTGATAACAACACATCATCACTGCGAAAAACTATTACTCACTATTGTTCCTTATTCTTGATGGGTTATAATGGGTTCATCCCACCAATAATGGCAATTAGCCACTAGTAATCCTTATTAACCACTGTTCATGGGATATAATCCCATATCACTAGAAAAAAAAAAAAAAAACACATGGTAACAACAATTAACAATAAACCCATTAGTTTTAACCACTATCAGAAACTGGTACTCACAATGGGTACCATTAATCACTGCGCACTATTTATCACTATTAATGACTATTAACCACTATCAAACCATTCTGAATGCCTAATTATATTACACATATATATATATATAAATCCCAATTCATCACCATGAAAAGCTGGTAATCGCTGTTAATGACTATTAATGACTATTAAATAACCACTATTATTAGTGTTAACTATGAATAGCTGGCAATCACTCACTAAATCCCCGAGTTTCTTGGTCAACTCGAGGGTTTTGTCAACGGCGCCTGGCGCGCGCCCTGCCAAGACCTTCGAGGGAAGCGGCACGTCAGCCGCCTGGAGAGGCGTGTCATCCGACAGTGCCCTTAACAGAGCCTTGACATGGGTATGAGTCAAAACCCTGGTACCTAGTGAACCTGAAAACAGCTGGGATTTATGGATGTTCATCCCATCAAAATTGATAATAATAGGTTTTGACCCCATTCCCACATTGCCAATCTTAGATACACTGCAAAAAAAATCTTTGCTGGTTAGCAGGATATTCGATGATATGATACTCCCATTTATATATAGCAAAATATTAAAGGATAAAACTACCCACGCAAGGTTGCGGATGTTAAATGGGATGAATAAACTACAATTAGATGGTTGATACTATCAAAAGACTACACATCTACGGTCCCCTCAGCTATGGCCCTTAAGAGTTATCAATGGGATCAAAAGACTCCTGCAACTAAGGTGAAAACTGGATTTGAAGTGGTTAGTTAGCATCAATGAAAACAAGGGTTTACCCTCTGGTAATCAACATCTAGACGGGTTGATAAGGATATCAGTGGGATAATAATGGGTTTACCCTCTGGTAATCAAACATAGCACCTGGAAATTTCACCATAAATGTTTTACTAGGAACACCATCCATAGATGTAGTATTTTCACTGGGATTTTATGAATGGATAAATGGGATAATAATGGGATATGACCAACAATGGAAACAATGGAAACCATCAATGCTTAGTTCTTCGGATTTATCTGGAAAATGGAAGGGACATGTCTCAGAACACTTGGATTTCACCAACAAGAATTGGGCTTAGTTCATGAAATTATACTCGCTACCTTGGTGAATATAGCATGGTTAACGTTTGGGTGAACGGGGGATACAACTGCAGTCATGGGCTTCGTGAACCAACATAACAGGGCGGAGCAGACCTTGTACTTAGATGGGCCATAGAGTTGGTTACCCTCCGGTAAATTAACATAGACCCCGGCAAATAGGGGTTGAAAGATTAGTTTCCACTAGAAAAATGATGATTTTCAGGGTCTATGTTAATTTGCCAGAGAGTACATGGTTAGTAGATGGATTAGATTGGGGATCTAATGGGTGTCACCTCCAGTGAACTAATCCCATGGCCCATCTACGTAGGATTTTTCTCTGGTTGATCATGAAATTTATAAAGGTGATATGATGTGGATCTTGTTGGTATTCTCACCTCTTGCGACTACGCAGTTAACGAATTTCTCATGGGTCAAAAATGGAAATCCAATGGATCCTATGGATTGTCATCCAATAACAGTGGATGATCCTATTAAATTTCGAACCATCCATGGATCTATGGAAATAAGGGCATCTATGGAAATCCACGAATGGGAACCATCAAAGATTCCATTTTCTTTAATGGACATTTATGAGACAAGAACATGACACATGAACTTAGCGGATCCTATCAATGGAAGCCATGCAGGATCTACGAATTGATTGACCGGAAAACATGAAGCAATGAAGTGATTTATGGGAACATCTTAGCTAGAAATCGGCCAGCTGGTCTTCTCTTCCCAATATGAAGGTTTCCACTTTAAACTGTTTCGTTTTCCATCACAAAAGTTGGGGGATAGTAACCCTGGTTAGCGACTCAACAACCACTAGACAAGTGGTAAAGCCTACCAAACTAATAATTTACTGTAACCTTTTTCCGTCTGTTTGCGTAGTACTAGCAACCCACAAAGAGATATAGAAAGCTTGGAAGCCCGCACATTTGGGGGACTTATCAACGGTGTAAAATGGTGTAAACCATCTTTTATTTGGTGCCTTCCTTTCAACTTCCAAGCAATACTGCTGGAAAACACCGATGTGCAAAAAATGGGCTCCCCAGTTCAAAGTTGGTTTATGCTAACCCATTCAACAACTGCACATATACATAATATCATGTATATATATACATATACATCAACTATATTATATCTTATATCATTATATATATATATATACACGTAATTATATACAATACAGTTATAATAAATCACATACAGACATGTATATGTATATATTATATACACATTCATAAATCCAACACTTGTTTCAAGAAATTTATGAAATTCTGGCTTCACACCCGCAATTTTTGGTGAATGAAATCCGCCATGCCTCTAGCAGAGCATCCATGCGCTTGAAGCCGCGCTCCAGCCCACTGAAGCCCGCCTGGTTGGAAGTTCCTAAGATCCTATGGAAAACATGGAAATCCAATGGAAATCAAATGGAAATCATGTAAATATTCCTATGGCAAGAGATGGCAGAATTAAACTACCCATCCAGTTGGTTGACCCAGATCTGAGCAATTCAAACGGCCCTGTTACAAGTTCACCAAGACTTGCTCCCCTCGCCTCTTGACCATGTTTCAGCGCCGGCATCTGCGGTTTCAGCAAGCGATTGTTGTCTGACCCCAACCGGAATCATGAGGATTGTTGCAGGGTGGAACCTCCCAAGGATTGTTAAGGTTGGTACACATAACTCCAAAAACTCCGGTAACTCTGATGTTGATGGTAGATCATTGGATTGGTTTAAGGGAAAATCTACAGGAAAGCATGGATTTTCCTATGAAATATAGGTGTTTCCTGTAAATTTTCCCATTAACCAATCCAATGATAGATATGTGTATATATATATATATATATCTTGTTGATGGGGGTTATGAACCCTAAAACTGGGGTGAAGCATCAAGTATGATCGCGATAACTTTCCATACTTGCTATTGTGTTTAGACTGCTTGATTGCAGTGACTATGTTAATATCCAATCACACAAATCCAGAATGATATAAGACCAAGAAACATAGAGAATAAAATAGAATAAACATAACCATTGCCTACTGATGGCTGCTGGATTCCCTACCCCCACCATACCATTGTGGGTGAGATCCCCAGAATTGACCCGGATGGTTACCGTCTATTGGTAATTCTTCTTTTGGGCAAATGTGTCTGACTCTGTTAGTTTCCCTGCACTGAAAGAAGCTTCTAAGGCCTGTGGTTCAGGCTGCAGGCTGATATGACTATGTTTGTCTTTTGTCCAGATTGATTTGATTGAATTTTGGTTGTTAAAATTTGTAAAATTCATGCATTCCATGCAAATGCTCCCCTGATACAGTATTCCCATTTATAGCTCGTATTCCCAACTAGATACAGTACCTACTATCTTCCAGCAATTGAGCCATGACAAATACACATTATACATGAGTAAATATTCCTATTATGGCTGAGTTCATAATCCCTAGCAAATTGGGTTCATAACCCCAACACCTGAATCAACAAAACTCTTCTTGATGGCTCCATCGGGGATTTCCAGAAATGGGGGTTCCCCTTTGTTACCCTCTGGTAAACTAACATAACTATGGAAAATCACCATTTCTAATGGGAAAATCCACTATTTCTATGGCCATTTTCAATAGTTAGGTTAGTTCACCAGAGGGTAGATGCCGAGGAGATTCCCAGGGTTGGTTCATCTTCCCATGGTTGGCTCGTCTGAGGCTTAGACCAGGCTCCATTGAAAGTTCTTTTCCTTGGCTTCAAGATATGGAGAGATTACCCTCTGGTGAACTAACATAACTATGGAAAATCACCATTTTTAATGGGAAGTTCCACTATTTCTATGGCCATTTTCAATAGCTATGTTAGTTCACCAGAGGGTATACCCTATGGAAAGATTATACATAGATGTGGATGATGGAAAATCCACCATTTGTAGATGTGGAACATCAACCATTTCTAGAGTAAACGTTCACATAGATATGGAAAAATCAACCATTTTGTAGACGATTTCTCGGGGAAAAAAAAACATGATTGTTCAACATCCTTTTGTATGTTTATCTAGGATGACTGGTAAAATTCTGACTCAAATTGTGCTTGATATTTGATCGTGCTGGGGCTAGTTTACCATCATTAAATGGCAGGCAAATAGTGGCAGTAAAGATACAAATCAAACCTGTTAAAAAGTGGAGGCATTGACGTTGCGACACAAACATGTGTAGGGTCACTTATACACATGCTCGAAAAGCCGTTCCAATGCCGGTTTTCCCATTCTTTTGGTTTATTAAATGACCACCAGAACTGCACAAAGGAAAGGTGCAATAGGATATGCCGGTTATAGAGGAATGTTCACGGGAGAGACCCAAATTATACCTCCCATTTGAACATAATCGAACTGCCCGGGGCTTTGTCATTCTTGATTCATCCGGGATGCGTCAAGTCTGCAGACCCACAAACCTATCGGGAATCTCAGAGAAACACCTTCTGAGAGTCAAATGAATCGATAGCAAAATGGCTGCGGGCCAACCGCTTTTAATTTTGCCCAACCAATTACACAAATTACCGGACTTTCAGCCGCATCTGACAACTTAGGCCTGCGGGCCTGCGTGTTGTGCATGTTGCGGCACGAGTTTTAGACTCAGAGGCTGGAGTAAAAAAAAAATGTATATATATATATATATAGATATATATATATATACCCTCTGGTAAACTAACATAACTATGGAAAATCACCGTTTTCAACGGGAAAATCAACTATTTCTATGGTCATTTTCAATAGCTATATTAAATTACCAGAGGGTATATATACACATAGGCTATATAGGGGTGATCTATTTGGCAACAATCCTCGTTAGATTGGCTGCTTGCGTGCCACTGATGCCGCTGCGTCGAGTATCAGAGCCCAAAGGGACTGAAGTCCACACCACGTCCTGGCGACGTCATGTCACGGAGGATCTTTCATGGGCCATGCGGTTGAGTGGAGAATCATGTTTTGATAGCGTTTAGAAAAGTGTTATAAAACCCAATTCTAAGATGCATTGGTAATTTGAACTACTTCTGGTGTCTCTTTGGGGGTTACGGTAGAAAAATCATTGCTTAGGGTTGCTACCCGTCTATGCTTCGACAAATTGAAGTTGGCCGAAGCTCTTCCTCCGCAAAAAGGCTATCCAGGGCGTTTGCATCTTCCACATGACCTCCTGGCAAAGCAGCTGGTGGCGCTTGGTTTCCGCCGCTGTGTGCCCTTTGCGATCTCTGTCGCCGCCTTTGGAGCTGCCTAACAGGAAGAACTGGCCGCAGAGGTCGCAGGTTTTTGGGAAAGTCTGAGGTGGTTCTTCTGGTTCATGCGGCCAGAGTCGCCCCTGTCACCACGCCATCCTCCTGGATCCTGGACGGATTTCTTAAACACCAAACCCGCAAATCTATCCAAACATGTTTGTTTCTGATGGGATCTTCAATACTGCTGGGATGTTTTGGGGTAAGTATTTGATCAAGTACGTTAGACTATCGTTGAACGATCTTCAATTGCAGCAGAATGAAGTGACGTTGGACTATTGCATTCTTGCATCCAAAAAAAACATCAGGATACACATGGTCAATTGGTAGTCCAAAAAAAAATGCTATTTTGCTGGTTGTGGTTTATTTTCCATATACAGAAAAAAACAAACTAAAAAATATTAAACTAGCCATCCAGTTGGTTGGTTTTCTTTCCATGAAATCTCCATAAGATCCCATTAGTGGTTCAATCCCATTAAGTCCATAAGAACTACCCTCTGGTAAACTAACAGTTTGCTATTGAAGCCATGGCCATAGGAATAGTGGATTTTCCCATTGAACATGGTGATGTTCCATAGTTATATATGTTAGTTTACTGGTGGGTAACCATACATCCGTTCAGTAAACTGCTCGGCTCAATTCGCACATCGGCCAACTGGGACGATCCTTCCACACTGTTGTCAAAGGTGGCTAGCTGGAAAATGACCTATAAAACTGGGATTGGGTTAAGGGAAAATTCACAGGAAACCATGGATTTTCCTATGAAATATAGGGGTTTCCTGTAAATTTTCCCTTAACCCAATCCAATGACCCATGAAAAATGGGAAAATCATTGGAAAATAAGGGAAACTATGGGCAGGATCGTCTCTGAATGCATGCTTATAGCTGTGAAAGTCCTCGAACTATTCCTGGAGGATTTTCCAGCTAGCCATGGTTGATGGCACCGGAAGGTAGGTTGGGAAAATCGAGCATATATTGGAAGGAACCGATCAGTGAAATGCAATGTCTTGGATCCTTGTGGACAATGAACTGCGATATATTTTCATGCATTAAATTGGTATCCTTTTGATATGTCGCTCTATGACTCAGTAAACATGCAGTCTAATCAATGGGAATATATCCAATCAAGAACCCAAAAGGATTCATTCTACATAATAACTATACGCATGTATAGTTTATTGGGACAAGCTTGTGGAATATAATCTAGATCATCTATACCTTCTTCTGCCAATAAATCTAGATAAATTCTACACCCAACATGTTTCAGCTAGCTGCAGGATCAGCATCCATGGGTTCCCCAGCAGCTCAGGTCCTTGGACTTCAGAAGGGAAGTTAACAGCAAATGCGGAGCTGTCATGGTGGCGGCATCCGACACCTTGCTACAATCGGAACCCTGAGCTTAAGCAAACAGAGGGGATCTAAGGGGTACATATTGACAGGAAAAAATACGATACATATGACTCTAAGAAACTGACCACCTGAAGATTTCAAAAACATGGGTAGGATTTGTTGGAATTGTCAGCCATTGTTCATTGGATTATCACCAAATCCAGAATAATTGCGATATGTCGTATCATGGGAGTTGCTCACAATGAAAATCAAAAGTCATGGGTTCGGCAGTTTCATGGCTTGGAAAAGTATGTAAATGATGACTTAATGGACCAATTCATCATGTTTCAGGCACCATTTCAGGTACCAGACCTCAACATACCTAGCATCTGTAAGGTCTGTGTACAACCTATGCAAAGGACAATACTGCCCAAACTGCCCTTGGACATTTCATACTCAAAATTCATGAAAGGACGCAGCTGAAATATAAATACATCCAGACTGCTGATAAAGGCGGGGGGCAAAGTGATATCCTATTCCCATGCCACATTGCGCTTTACTGCTGGTAAATACCTCATCAGCATGGTCCGTTCAATGTTGAGCTACAGGTAGCCCTGCCATCAAAACAACTTTTCATATTTCTCAAAGTGGCAACAAGCCAGCTTTTACCCCTTGCAATTCCAAGATTCCAAGATCAAAAAAGTACCCCTATGGAATGCATCATGGGAACTAGATATAGGGAATAAATTGAATCTTTGATCCCCAGTTCTGGTCCATCATAATCCTATTACTCTACTTGGATGTGCATCCCAGTTAGTACGGGTAGTTTATGACCCCTGTAGAATTCCGGATATCTGTCATCATCATATCTGGGATATAATATGGTATAATATGGTATAATATGGTATAATATTGTATAATATGGTGATAATTCCATTTGTATATTGAATTGCACTCCCAAGAAGTACGGCTTCTAAATATTTATGCCCTTATAATATGGTTATATATTCACTCCTGAGTCTATATCCATTATAACCCCAATATTCCAATACTAAGGATATATACTTCATATTAGAAAGTAAAACCATAGTTTGAATATGTACAATCTTGGGATTCTCAATCTAACCACAGGCATAATGTAGTTATGGTAACTCTCTGGGTAAATGATGATATTTCATTAACCTGACATAAGGCCCACAATCTTCCGGCCGGCCATTTGGGGATGATTCCCCTCAACATGAGGCCAATGAGGTCCACTGATGTCACACTATCAATTACCCAGAATAGTACCATCTGGTTATTTAACATAGCCATGGAATAGCTGGCTAATTTTGGATGATCTTCCCAGCTATAAACCTCCATTTAGTTCGGGGATTTTCCATGGCTATGTTAAATAACCACAGGGTAATTTCATCCCATAGCCGTGGTAGCACACGGATTCCCAGTCAAGCTGCCATGGTTTCGACTTCATCCACCTCGTTTCGGAGCAGAATTCGCGAAGCCACGAATGGCTGAGATTCTGCCAAGGTAGGGAGCCCAAAGGAAAAACCGTAGGAAAATGGCGATTTAACCAAGAACAATGGAGATTCAACAGGGTTGATAGCTAAGTTGTTTTATAACATCACTGAATAGGAGAGATATAACTATGATATATATATATATACTTATATATATAATTATATATATATATGTATACTGAATGGGGTTTTAAAGCCAGCTTATAACTGGGGCCCGACCATGTATATGTTTACCCGTTCAGATTCCTTTATATTTTGGTTTGACGAACTTTAGTCTGGACACTGATCAAAATCATCATTTTTTTTCCAGGGTTTCACTCGCGAATCCTATGAAACTATGTGGATGGGTCAAAACCTATTATTACCAGATTTGGGGGAATATCCATCCATTTACCATTTTATGGTAGTTAGGGTACCAGGGTTTTGACCCAGAACCATATTTCCGATGCTGGGAATGCAATGACGAAAGAATCACCATCGGGATTCAATTCATCGAACCAACGACCCAGCAGGGGAGGCATCCGATAATTATGCGCAACATATCATGAGGGAATAATCATGCTAGATAAAAAAAAATATATTCAACAATCCACAGATATGTTAATAAGTCAGAGTCAGTGTGTTATCTTATCATCCAACAAATTGTGTATGTGTCAATAGTTCTGAGCTACAGCCGACTGATTTTTTGTCCCACAGAAACTGAATTACAAAAAAACAAAGTGACAGCAATAAATCCTAAGCGGTTGAGGTCGTTACGAGATCACTGTAATCTGCTGCCCTACTTGGCCAGGTTCAAAGAAATGAATCAGGTGAGGAAAGTGACGCAGACTCGGATGCCCCGTACATACCCAACAAATGTGAAGTAATCCATGGCTAACATCTGCTTAATTTTCCAATCATGATTGAGAATGGCTGCAATATAATCCCGTCCCCGGTACATATTAGTTGCACCCCTATGTCTTATGGTCCCAATCATATGTGATGAATCATCCCTTACGCAAGGGTCTGGGTGGGCTCTACTTCTTCAAGCAGCTTTCTGAAACCCTTAAGAGGTTGGCGGTTTCAGTCTTGGAGCCAACTAGCTGATGGCTCATATGTCCTCTACTTGTGGATACCTTAGAGTTGAAATCCTTGTTCACCTTAGGTTCTTGAATGTCTGAAGGAACATCAAACGTTTTTCCGTCAACATGTCTGAAGATTTACCCCAAAAAAACAATCATCTTCCGGTTTTCCCAAACATCCCATGGTGGTACAAGGTGGTGCCCCATAGTTTGCATTGGATCATTTGTCCAAATAAATATGGACAGGTCTGGCAGGTCATCATCATAAACCCAACAGTTAACCTGGTGAACTACAGTAAACAAACTCAGCTAGTAGATTTCTATTATAGATCCATTTACTTGGTTCATTACCCTGTGGTTATGATTCTCCCAGCTATAAACCTCCATTGAGTTCGAACATTTTCCATGGCTATGTTCAATAACCAGAGAGAAATTCTCAATCTTCCCTCATCAGATGGCCGACTAAGACACCACCTCGTAGAACATCCACGGCCGCCCCACTCTCCACGGTTCCCCATCTGCGAAAAGTGACAACGACATCTTCCCTCGATGCCTCGGTGATTTTCACCATGATTTTCCCGCTGGTTATCTTACGTAGCTATGGTATGGATGGCCCATTGAAAGCGATGATATATGGAAGATTTACCGATCTAAAAGTGGTAATTTTCCAGTTGACAAGTTGTTATATTACTAGAGGGTACACCTTTAAAAAAAGAACATGGAAACCCTGAAAGATTAGGATCAAACGAGGATTAAGGACAACATATTGGGATTAACATCTTTGACGCCAAAACAATAAAATTATGCAGTTAGCCAGGAAACAAGTAGCATTACATCGATTGAATCAAGGTTGATGGGATGAGTTTCCCTATTCCATTTGATTTTTCAGAAGAATAGTGTGATTGAACCAGGACATACTGTGGTATAGGGTTTCATGCATCCAAAGTGGTGCAGGATTTCTTCCATCCACAGTATTACCAATCAAATATGAACACTTTGAACATCATGGGATATAATGGGAATGTACCCAGCAACATGGGGGTATAGAGTTTACGCGCAATGTCATCCCTGGATACAGAGCTGGGGCTGAGAATCGGATTCCCACACTGAGTCAGCTCATAACCCTCCATAAACCAGGGAAAATCTAACCCCCCCCATGCCATAATCATCATTCAGCCATACTTTTCGAAACGCTATATCATCATGTTGAATGCTCAAAAGCCCTCCATGAGATGGTTGAATCCCTGTTCAATCAAACAGAGTCAACTGCTCAAACTGCTCTAAAGTGAGTCTGGAAGATAACTTCCAAAGTCAAGATTGCCATCTCTTTTAATGGTTTCCAACTCTTCAATGAACGAAGGGTGTGAAATGTAGAATGTAGACGTTCCAGTGGAATGACGGTCAAACAGAACATCAAACTCGGCTTGCTTCAATCTGCAGCAGGCTCTGGGGAGACCTGGGACATTTGGGCATGTCTTGTCATACCGGTGGGAGAAATCCTTGTCCCACCTTACTCTCATGCCCACACTAGATAAACAAATTGGCAGACAGCTTCATGTCGGGGCCTTCCTCAGATACGATGATCAAAGTCGACTGCCCAAAGTCATCAAACGGCGGACGACTCGGCAATGGTTTGCCCGGAAGAAATCTCACTGACGGCATGAAGGAAGGTCCGTCCCACTTGGATGTGCATCACAAGAAACTATGGTTTCTAAATATGTATCCACCGATAATATGGCTTTATATCAACTCATCAGTATATATAATAGTATATTATATATATATATATCCCGGTAAATCCCAATATTCTCACTATGGTTTCATCTCATGGTTTCTTGGGGTTGTGTATTCGGAACCAGTTGCTCAGGCAGGTGGTCAACGCTGGTTCAAAGTCTGGGTCCATGTTCAATCTATACGACTCAGGATTTAAGATTTCCCAATAGCCACTGTTAATCATTCAAATCCTATGCAATATTAAACCTGAATGATCAGTATATAGTCATCATGAATCATTGGCATCATTACTGATCATCATCAGTGATTTTTAAACCCGTATTGTCCAATAATTCACCCAATCATTCGAGGTCTCCAAGCATTGGACCTTCGCCTCCTGGTCCAGCCTCAGAACCCATCTTGCGGCACAGGGGCAAGGGCTGTGAGAGGCGTGTCCAGTCCCTGCGGAGTGAAACCGCGAGGTTCTCTGGGACATCCCACTAAAAAGGAGCCTTTCAATGGTAAAATCAACAGAAATTCCCTAGAAATATAAACAGTGGGCATGTCAATGGGACAATTTCCCTGGTTTATCTATCTCAGATCATTAGATGATCCTTTCAATGGGAAAATCAAGAGAAATTCTCAGAAATATCTATCAATGGGCGTGTCAATGGGAAGTGCATCCACACATTGGTGATTTTCCATTGCCATGTCTGAATACCAAGGGATAGTTCTTCTCTCAAACCTATACTATGGTTTTCCAACGATATTCAGCGTAAATCCTAGTCATTCTTGGATTTATAAACCGACTTATCCTGAACTTTCCCTTAGCTAGTTATCTTGGCGCCACCAAATTGTAGGACAATTGAATAACTACGACAAAATCGAGTCTTGACCATAACTTGCTGGAACTGGTTTCAGAGAAACATAGAGAAAGTACAGGAAAAACCAACAAAAAAACATGCAATTCGGAAATCTTGCATTTATACCCAGTCCATGGAATAAAGAAGTAATCCTGCCATCTGGCCACAGTTTACACGAAGCCAGGTACTGAATTGTTGTGGAGTATTCTGAAGGATAGCTTCTTGCCGTGGGCAAACCACAACATGCCAGGATTTGTTGTTCCAATTGTTAAACACCTACTGAGAAATGCTACCCCACTTGGGAGGATCACCAGACTTAGCAAATGGTTAAAGGCCCTTTACCAGCTACTAATGGTTGTCCCATTTATTTATGTATAACTGGTGTTATCATTCCCGACATGGGGCTAGAACTGACTTACTACTGGAATTTCGGGCCTTATCAGTCGTAGCTTGGGTTACTTAGAAATGAGATAACCCTAGCATAGGGGACTTCCTAATCATGATTCTTAGCCACTTTCCATCCAATCCTGGAACCTCGCATTTATAATCGCAGCACAATCTCCGTGTGGCCGATATTGTCATCAGTTACACCCATATTTCCAACTGAAACCTATGAGACTGTGCTGCAAAACATTTTTGTTATGGGTTCCTATTCCTTGAGCATCTTTGAGCAATACCAGAGGTTAGGATGTTGGATAACACCCATGTGGATGTTCTTGAAATGCGGAACAAACCACCCAAAAACACTCACCTTTCCTACTTAGAATAATTAGCCTCTGGTTATTTAACAGTTCCCCATGGAAAATCTACCACTTATAGGGGATTTTCCCATTAAAACCTCCATGTATAGGAGACCGGGGATTTTCCATGGCGAACTGTTAGTCACAACCAAAAGGTTATTTTATAAACTCACCATTCGTTGATCACAATTGGGGGTCCCCCGTCTCAGATGATCATTGAATGAGAAAACCCACCAAAAATCGTCAGCCTTGTTCTAAGCCGCTAAAAAAAAAATGCCGAGGAATCAAACCAAGGCAATTGGACATCCGCAAAACTAGATGGATGGCTTTAATGGAAACAATATAAATGGGTGATTTGCCAGTGCTATGTTATGATTCATTACCGGAGAAGCAGAATATCCTCCTACAATATCAAGCCCCTAAATTCTGCCACAAATGGGTTTCCAAAAATGGTGATAGCCCGAAATTACTAGTTTAATTGGATGAATGAGGTTTTAAGCAACTAGATTTTGCGGGCCCAAGTTGCGCACCAGCTGCTTGCGGGTAGGTAAGCAAAAGACCAAAGGTGTTTCTTTTGCTTGTGATAAACACTCCAAGAATTGATGATTGAAGTTTAATCTATCCAATACAGTACAATACGATTCGATTATGCCTATGGGTCAAAACCCTGATACCCTGTTTATTGCTAAAAATAGCTGGCAAATGGAAATGTATTCCCCCAAATATGGAATTATAGGTTTTGACCCATCCCAATGTCAAAACATCATTATAGTCACCACCAAAAAAATAAAACACTGATGAGTTGAACCTTTTCTATCCTTTTCAGGAGTTACTATAAACTGCTTCCATGGAACAATGCACAACCTTCCCGGTGCATCCCAATTAGTAAATGGGTCAAAAATATCCAGTTAGATTCATGGAAAACCCCACTGAATTATATGGAAATATATGGGAATATAATATATGAGAATATATGGGACAATATGGGAACATATGGGTTATATATGGGTTATATATTGGTTATATATGGGTTATATATTGGTTATATATGGGTTATATATGGGTTATACCCTCTGGTAAACATGCAAAAAGCCACTGAAAATGACCATAGAAATAGTTGATTTTGCCATTAAAAGTTGTGATTTTCGATAGAAACATGTGGCTGTTTACCAGAGGGTATCATCATGGTTTACATATGGGTTACCCTCTGGTAATCAAACATGGCAATGGAAAATCCATCATTTATAGTTGATTGTCCCATTAAAACCTCTATTTATAGGGGATTTCCAATTGCTATGTTTGATTACCGGAGGGTATATATGGATTGTAAACCACGGATGCTCCACATCAGCCGTCATCTCCAGCCTGGACCTCCACATCGGACGCGTTTTCGCCTTCTCTTGGCGCCTCTGGGCGACGGAGTTGGTGAACTGATTACAGGGTGCCCAAAGGACTTGTTAGGTTAACCCATTAATGTTGGTAAAACAAAGCCATAAACCATCCCCATTTTCACCATAAATAGGTGGTATAAACCCTTCCCAAATGGATGGTTTATTATTGTTTTACCCACATTACTTAAAATTCAGTTCACCAATGTTTTGGTGCCCAGGGAGTTAGTTAACTCATCAGTTTATAATAGTTTTATAAGTTGCTTTATGTTGGTTTCTAACCTCCATTGAATATAGATATGAGATATGTGCATCATAAAACCCAGTTATTGGAGATCTGTTTACCAACTTGGTATAGCAAACAGATAGCTAAGTTGTTGAACACAACTTGCTTAACGTTTGGCTTCAAACGGGATGCAACTATAGGTGAATGGATGTGAATGGGGTTCATAAGCCAACTTACAACTCCGGGCGCCCTACCTTGCAGTGAGATCGGCCGTGGAGTTAGTCAACGGTTTAGTAAGTTTAGTACATGGATTTCAATTGAGGATCTACCCTCTGGTAAACTAACATAGCTATTGAACAAGGCCATAGAAATAATGGATTTTCCCATTAAACATGCTGATGATCCATAGTTTTATGTTAGTTTACCAGAGGGTACTGGGTATTCTCACCCAGTTGCAAACCGGTTAATCTCATGGCTCATCTGGCCCATCTCTCAGTAAATTTATCATAGACACAGAGACACCTCCAAAAAAATGGGAAGGGGTTCCAGGAGCTCCATATTCGAGATTGGCTGTCAAATGGTGGGAAAAATGGATTAGCCATGAGTATCAAACATAAATGATTAGCCCAAAGAATGGTTGTTTATTAATCGAGGTTGACACTTATCATCAAGACATCAGAACAATGACCCATCAAACAGTATTCATATCTAGAAAAGCACACACATTAACCATGAGGAATCGTACTATTGGGAACAATCGAACCAAAGCTAGTAGTATAGATTCCCAACTGCAGGCATCTATTCACCATCCCATGAATATCCCAAGTCTACAAAGAGAAAATTGCCATGTCTCATTGGAAACGGGTTGGGCAGAATCACACGGTATTTCCCGTAATTTCTGAATGAAACACACTTACAAACAACTTAGTTTACTCGAGGAACATCCAAACAATTCCAAGCAACATCTGGCCACTGGCTTTCTGCTGCGCATTTCGTGCATCTTGATCAAAACCGGTGAGACTTGAGCAGAATACTGTGAAAGTTGAGGGCGAATTGAATCTAGACAAGGTTTTGGTACCCTGCTTTTTTATTAAACAGTTTAGATACGAAAATGAAGACGATAACGAATCCCTAAATCTCAGTTTACTCATCTTTAAGAATATTTGAACTTTACCTCTTTCGACTCTTGCTCCAAGTGTGGAGTTTTGCGCCAACATGTGACTAGAAATTATCAGTCAGAATGTTGCGTGCTATGTTGGATATGTGTTTTTTTCTGCCTGGAAGCACTATTGTGTTAATACAAAATACCATATAAAATTATATGTATATATAATTACGCAACATAAACATGTATGTTATTCGATTCTCAAAGTGAAATTCACAAAAAAAAGTCAAAGTCATAAGCCCCCAGCCATACCTGTTGGAAGGTGACTTCATCCAGGCACAGGCGAGCTTGCACAGGTATGAGGAAATCTTACCTGTTTTCGCCTTTGGATACCCCCACTGGTAGCAGGCCACAACAGTCTCCACCACTTCCCATAGGGCGACACACACAACGGTCCGCTTCCTCCCAATTGCCCATCGAAGCGTACAACGCTCTACTCGCCAGGTGACAAGTAAATGTGATGACTTGCTACGAGCTGACTTGTGGTAGCGGCCGTTGTTTTGGGGCACAGCAGCGCTTTACTCAGCGGAAGGCCGGCCTTCAACGCCACCCGCTTTGCCTTTCATGAGTGGAGCCAGCTCAGATTTGTGGGCTTACCAGGAATCAACATACTCTTGTTTTTGTATACCATCACACTTTTCCAACGGACGATAAATTGGTTTCAATAAACGGTCTTGTAAGTAAACAAATCAAGGTTGAAAAACATCCCATTCATCCTTATAGTGCTGGTTCAATCGCTATAAAATTAAACATCCCCGTGGAATTGGAGTATCCCTTCTCACCATTGGTTTCCCCATGGAAACTCACCAAACCAACATGGGTAGAACAAGTCAAGAAATGACCACATATACCCTCTGGTAAACTAACATAGCTATGGAAAATCACCATTCTTAATGGGAAAATCCACTATAAATGGCAATTTTCCATAGCTATGTTAGTTTACCAGAGGGTATACTATGACACACTATATTAAACAAAAAAAGCAAAAACATGCAAAGCATGCTTTCACAGTCTTGGCTGGTGATATACCTAAATCAGGGGGGGGTACCCCCCAAATCATCCAAGTCATTAGATTATTTAGTATTGAAACCCATGGTGACTTGATGATCCCCCATGTGCAGAAACCTGCATATACAAGTAGGTCAAAGAGGAGATGAATCAAGTGCAAGCCTCTGGTGCGTGAGCTATCTAAGTCTAAAGAAATAAGTAGGTTTACCATGAGGTTTACCATCTGGTAAACTAACAGTTTGCTATTGAACATGGCCATTGAAATAGTTGATTTTCCCATTGAAAATTTGGATTTTCCCATAAAAATTGTGACTTTCCCACTAAAAAAATTGAGATTTTCCCATTAAAAATGTGGATTTTCCCATTAGAAATGAGATTTTCCCATTAAAAATGTGGATTTTCCCATTAAAAAAATGGCATTTTCCATAGAAACATGTTAGTTTACCAGAGGGTAAACCATGGTCACAACCTTCCCGTCGCCTCAATGAAGTGCTCGTCCGCGGGTGAGAGCATCTAGAGCATCGCAACGAAAAGACGGGGAGACCATAGGAAAACCCGTAGATATACCCTCTGGTAAACTAACATGTTTCTATGGAAAATCCCCATTTCTAATGGGAAATCCCCATTTCTAACAGGAAATCACCATTTTTAATGGAAAATCCAAATTTTTAATGGGAAATCCCAATTTTTAATGGGAAATCACCATTTCTAATGGGAAAATCAACTATTTCTATAGCCATTTTCAATAGCAAACTGTTAGTTTACCAGAGGGTATACCATAGGAAAACCATAAGTCAATGGATTGGTTAATGGGAACATTTTAACCGGAAACCATGGATTTTCCCATCAAATATAGGGGTTTCCTGAGAATTTTCCCATTCACCAATCCATTGAAGAAGGAAAACCTTAGGAAAACCCGTGGGAAAATGGTGATTCAACCAAGAAAAATATGGACTTAATGGGATTTGTAGCTGATTTATGTTAGCAGAGTCGGTGCCAATAACTCCAATGGATTTTTCTTTGTCTCCCTTTTTTTTGGTGTTCAGGATCTGTTTGTAGAGGATTTCCCCAAATGCTTTCCCCATATAGTCTCAATAAATCATTGATTTGGGGAATATCCATCCGGTAAATCAGACATGAATGCCCTGCATGATAAAGTGGCAATAACGAATCGCTCATTTTTGAATGATTCTCCTCTCCCATATTTTCTCATTGAAATATGTGCGCTCTGGTAATCAGATATGGCTAGCTGGAAAATCTCCGAACTAAACGGAAGCTTATAGGAGGGAAAGTCACCTATGAATGGCGGATTTGTATTGCCATTGCAATCCTAAATTACTACACTTAAAACACTTTACCAGTTTATAAGTCAGTTTTAACCCCATTTATGGATTGAGAATCCAATTTAAAAATAGTTACAATCATCTAGTGGTAAAAGGTTTTAGCTGTAGTTGACTGTAGTTATCATCGAGAATCACCTATGTATATAGATGATCATCCAATATATTTCCATGAAAAAATGGTATGTTCATTGCCATGTTCATTACCAAATATTATGCTTGGAACGGGTTTCCAATCTGAACGATCATCGGAATCTGTCGAAGAACCATGCCTCGCCACGCGAGAGGAGCGACTCCTCGCAATCGCGCACGTGAGGGAGGAGAAAAGGGGTGAAACCATCAATCTAATCTGGGAAAGTAGTGGTAGAATTAGTTGACAATTCGACTATGGATGAATTACCCTCTGGTAAACTAACAGTTTGCGAACTGGGAAATCACCATGCTATTAATGGGACAATCCACTATTTCGATGGTCATTTTCAATAGCTACGTTGAATTACCAGAGGGTATGATGATTTACCTACTTGAGATTTTCAGTCATTGGGGCAATATATATTCCAATGACGTCACAGGCCGTGAGGGCCACTAGAATTCATCCAGATCCTCGGAGGTATGGGGTGTAAATGACGGGAATAGCACGGATGTCACCAGAAAGTCGAGAGTTTTGGTGCTGTTACCCTCTGATAAACTAACATGTTTCTATGGAAAATCACCATTTTTTAAGGGAAAAACCACTATTTCTATGGCCATTTTCAATAGCAAACTGTTAGTTTACCAGAGGGTATTGACCTCATTGATTCACAGTTTGATGCCCGTTCTATCCTGATGAAAACGAGCAACCATTTGGCAAACCAATTGGATTCGTTGGCCCTTTTATGGACATTCTCCCTGGCCACATGTACTTGGTTGGGGTTATTCATGCGTATATATATATAAATGATACAATCAATTATAATATATCATAATCATATAACATATTTAACTATGGCCAGAACCTCCATAAGTTTGGATATAATCCCTACAAATATGGTATTATGGTTGTATAGCCATGTATAGCCCACTTATTAGTGAAACTGAACTCCCTACCGCTGGAAGTTTCTTTTGCTCAACAGCTCTGTTTCTTGAATCCAGTTGAAACAAATGATCCTGCAATATGTATATATATATATATATAGTCATCCTGGAGTAGATAGAATATGGAAATTTCAAAAAATCCACACTAAAATGGGAATATCTTTGAAAATCCCATATTCTATCTACTTCAGGATGATTGTATATAATTATATATATATATATTATATATATATATACATCTAAAGGTGGACCCCCTAGATAGGAAAGTTGCTTAATAACTGGGTCAACTAGGGTCCATGGGGAATATAACTATAGTGATATAATAAGGTGTATAACCAACCTTTGACTTGCAGGCCCCACCTTGTGCGTATTGTATTCAAAACCGGCCCCTATCAGATATGCTTATGAATGGATATGGTAAACCCAAAAGTAATTCTCTTTTTTGTGGAATGGGTTTTGATATTCCCGTGTTGCCAAATCGTAAACACTAGTCAAAAGTTATATAAATTCCCTGTGATTTTAGTCTGGCCAATTACTCAACATTCACCAAAGGGGCTTCTTTCTCTCGCAACTTTGGAATCACTCTACCAATTTACCAGGAGCCAGGAGTATATGATTTTTGCCATATTGGCTCTTCTTGTTTTAGCCACAGTTCTATGTTTCTATGTTTCTATGATAGTTTAAAAAAAAACATCCGATATGGTAATGTTTTCAGTTATGCCCCCATGGAACTGCAAATATATCTACCATCATTCCACTCCTTAACCTACTTCAACACTAAAATACCTAATTGACTGTACAATATTGGTTTTGCCAAACTGTTGCGGGTCAAAACCCTGGTGCTCTGGTAAACACCAAAACAGCTGGTGTTCATGACTGCTCACAACCAACAAAGATATGACATTCACAAGGGTTTTTACTCATCCCATTATATCGATTGGTTAAATCCAATTTAGGATCGTTAAACGCCCATGATTGTGGTTAGATAAATCAACATGTCGCGTGTTTGACTGGCTTTACCACTCGACAATATCCTGGCACTTCCCCCTTCCCAAGCTGACAATGACAACTGAGCAATGTGCCAACAAATCTCTATCGTTCCATCGTACTGGTAGATGATTAGGATAGCCAGACAATGGAAGAGGGAAGATTATCAACATCTAATATTTGACAGTGCAGCAAAACTCACGAACTTAATCAGCAACCAACCATATTCCATCAATCAAATACCTTTTTCCGGAAAAAAAAACGCAGGTGTATCTCCCCATATGGAAAAATAGTCCTATAAATTTAAATGATGGTTAAACATATGGAGAATCACCTAAATCATAAATGATGATTCATTTCCCATGTTTAAATGATGGTTAAAATCCCTGCAAAAACCATTTACTGAGGATTTAATCATCATCTATAGGGTGTTTTGTTCAATGTTTTGCCATATGCTGATACCTCATACATCTCTCATCACTGACAGATTATTCGGGGGGAGGGGTCTAAGGGTATGGGGAAAGCTAGGTTTGTCTCAGGTCTTGATGGTGAAATTAAGGCTTTCCCATACCCCTAGACCCCTCCCCCTTACTTGGAGGATCATCCCACTTAGTAAGTGGTCAATCACCATGGTTATAAGCCATTTATAGATGGGATAATCCACTTTGGAGACTTATGATCATCATGGTTAGTATGATTGGTGGGATGATCCGGCCCCCCAATGACCTATCAATCACATATCAACCAAGGGTTCGCATTTTCAGCGGCTGCTCCACTGAGTTTCCCCACTTCTGATGGCACCTTCGAAATCGCCGACATCGCAGGCGATTTCAGCTCCATTTCCTGCGAAGCTGAAACGATGAGAAAACTACAGGAAAGGCCCTTGACCAATGGTTATTTAGTGGTGAATCAATTGTGATCCAATAGGAATTCATGGGATTTTTACGAGTTACAACTGGTTATTTCTATGGGATTGTACATGACATGAACCATAAAAGGGGGTGACTTACTGACTGATAACTGGGGGCCAGAACTGTCAAAGGAATCTGAGCTACATATATGGTATGTGCTATGAATGTTCTGGCCATGATTTACCGATTAAAAAATGTGATGTTCAATAGCTATATGGTACACATGTTGACAATAATCCAAAGCTTGACATAGGAACAACATCTCAATTCCTATGTTTGTCCGTGATAATCCTAGTTTCTGCTAGTTTTTGTGAAGAACATTTCTTATTGGTCACGATATCCACATTGCCTTTAATTTATTTTGTCATTTTTGATTCGTGGTGTCACTTTTCTGACTGCTTGGTTCCCCGTTGTTTGGTGAGATTTGTTTTCTTGCTTAGTCTTTCCATTTGGCTTGACGAAACTCACCGTTCTCTAAATCTCCAGTATACCCCCATATCCCATGAAATTCCAATTCTAGAACCACCCATTGAGCAAAAATATATTCCCATTCCATATATTTCCATTTCGTTTTATTAAGATTTACCAGGGATGATATCCCTTACAAGGTGGGCTTCCCCAGTTCTAACTTGGCTTATGGGTTTTTACCCCACTTAAGTGGGCTTGGATTTTGTGCAAAATTTGGGATAAGTTTGGGGATGTGGCAATCTTAATGGGAACCCTATGTTCAGCCAAAACCATTTTGCAATCCCTTGCCCCAAGTTTGTTTGAAGATAGTTCTCCCCTAGTGAAATAGTTTTGTTGTATTACAGTCATGTTGATGTTTATCTTATGGAATCTATCTATATGTATATATATATATAATGTATATAGATTTATATATATATATATATAAATAACTATATATATAATTATATCACACTTTGAGTTTACATAGTTCTGTGATGTCATGTTATCTTACCCCGCCAAGGTCAAGTTGTAGCTCATCAGCTGTCCTGGCTCGACTTTTCAGCCTCTCTCGCTGGGCGAATAAGGTGGTGCTTTTTTTGGTAGAAAAAAATAGCGATTTATCCAGGAAAAAATGGTGGGAAAATATGGAAATATGTGAAAAAAAAATGGTATGAAATACAAGGGGTTCCTAAAATAGGGGTACCCCAAATCATCTATCTTAAGCGGATTTTCCATTATAAATCATTTTTTATGGGGTATTTCTCCATTTATGGAAGCTTTGATATGAACATGAAGATTTCACCAATAAACATGGGATTTATCGCGAAATCAAATTGGCTAGTTTACAACTTATATAACTCAGGATGATGATAGATTTCCCGAACTAGTTAGTGGAGTCTATGACCAACTTGTAACTGGGTGCTACCACCTTGTAGTCAGACTCCATCACTGGTAAATAAATATTTCATGGAAATATAACCATCCAAAGTAGCATCCACAACAGGGGCATCATCAGCAATTATCAACAGCTAATTTAGAAAATGGTGGGATATATACCTTTAAGTTGTTAAACAAACACAGAAATGGGGGATTGGACAAAGATATATTGGGATATTATGGGAATTTATGGGATATGATGGAACCAACAATATGGTGGTTTCACTGGATGAGTTGAAGGTTTTTACATGTTTTTCCTACCAGCAAACATGTTTTTTTCCACCGAGGATGTGTTTCCGGCGGGTGTTGCCCCAAAACCAATCTCTTGATTCATCCAGCGAAGTCAGCAGGGATTTCTATGATTTTCTTATGCTGCGTAAATTGATTCAACCCACCATAGATGGCTTATCGGGTAGACCAATTGGTGATTTTTCTAGGTGAATTGATAAAATCCAACAAACATGGAGGGAAATCTTTAAGCAACAAGTTTGAGGATTTAACCAAAACATAGCATCTTTCTAGGTCAACCAGTTGTTAAACGGTTGGTTAATGAACTGGGAAATGGATCAACAAATCAGCTGTTAAAGTGGATTTTACATGATTTTACCCATCATGTCAAAATCAGGTGAAATGGGAAAACCCCGTGGTGATGTTTGCGCATGAAAGTGAATAGCACCAGCTTGAGGAATCTCATTCAGAGTGGTTTCCATGTGCAGCGGAGCCTCCCAAAACCCACTACAAGGTGGTGCCCCGAAGTTATCTTTGTTGGACAGCGCATTTTTCGCTACCCTCTGGTAATTTCACAAAGCTAGTGGATTTACCTGTAAAAATTGTGAGTTTCCATACTTATTTCAGTCTACCAGAGGGCAATATTAAGCACCCCTTAAAAATGGTTCCAAAATGCTCCAAACTTGCGTAATTCCTCTCGTAAACCATGATGTTTGGGGGAGTGTTTATTCCTAAGAGGACGGGATTGTAATTCTAAGTATAGTTGTAATCACCATAAACTCAATAGTTGAGCTAGTTTAAAAAATACAATTTACTGAACTATGCAACACCAGCTTTTAGTAGTACCCTCTGGTAATTTAACACTGCTATTGAACAAATGGCCATGTTTTTGGTTGATTTACCTAATAAAAATGGTGATTTTCCATAGAAACATGTTAGTGTACCAGAAGGTAGATGGAAATCACAAATGGTGTCCATCGGGGATCTGCATGTCCACGTTTGACATCACAACATCCGTTTTTTGACAGCAGTAAATCCCCAAACATGTTGGTTGATTCATAGGTATAAGCAGCAATAAATGGGGATATCATGTGTAACTAGGAATCTAGTATGGGAATACGGGATATCTTCTTTATATGTTTTTTTGGGATTGATTGGTTGGGTGGTTGACAAGGATTTCCGTACAAACAAATAATGGGAATATGATAGATGTGTACAACCAAGAATGTTATAGTGATATACATGGAATATCATGGGAATATAACAAAGAATCTCTGGTAATCAGACATGGTTTGCTGGAAAACCACCCAAGGAGTTGGATGATGTTCTAGATGTTGGTTTATAACTCCAATAACTATGGTTTATGATACTTATAACTATACTTAATGGGGTTTATAAACCAACTTATAACTAGGGGGCCTCACATTGTACTTTTTCAGCCATGTTTGGGGACACAGGAATGAAAACCAACCACTAAAGAACCATATGTTGCTGGTTAAATCCTCATTGTTGTTGATGACACCATGGTTTTGATGCTCAAATCCATGATTACCAGTTGATTACTACATATCCATATTCCCATCAGAATCCGGTTGTTGATGGTAAAAATCCCAACTTATCAATGGATAAATCCCTATTCATCAAGGGGATACATCCCATGCAACTTAACCCAATGATAACTTAACCATGGCAGCTATAGATTATTGTCCTTCTGAATATCCCACTATTTACCCATTACAATTCCACTATTGCTGGAAGGATAATCCCACTGAAAAAAAGGTTGATAAGCCTGGTTGGTACATCCCCTAAGTGTGTTATCCCATTTATAGATGCTTAAAATAACTATGGCTACTAACCAGTGACGATCCGTGGGATGATCCTCCAAGTACCCACCAGCAAGGTTCATGTGGATCCGAAAAAGAGTCGAGAGATGGAAACGGCCGAAGTTGAAGGTTAGAAAATGGCCGGATTGGCGTTGTTACAATCAGCTGCCAAGAGATGATCCCTAAGGTAAACGCACAAAAAGGTGTGGAAAAAAACATGCTGAAACCCAAGGAAAGTGATCTACACATGGTCGGTTTTCCACAAGTATGTCATGTTACAAGCGGGTAACTTTTGGACATGGCTTCAAGACTGGTTTCAAGTTGAGGGATTCGCTTGTGGTACCGCTTCATCCATCTGCTCAGACCGTGAATATGTGGTTGATATCCAAGTTGATCACCCACAAATACCCATAGATGGAATGGACCCTTTATTATGCTAACATAGACATCTAAGTCATCTAAGATCATCCAAGTATAGCAACCCACCAAAGTAGATAGAACAGTTATATTATGCCAGAAAATCTGAAGTAATATGGGGGTTTCCTAAAATGGTGGGGTACCCAAAAAATGGATGGTTTATAATGGAAAATCCCAATCTAAAAAGGATGATAACTGGGGGTAGCCCTATTTTAGGAAACCTCCATATGATCTATAGCATTCTGGAAACATTGTTCCGTCTCTTTGGGGTTGCGTGTTGCTGTGCCTCCGCCGGCGGGCTCGTTTGCGAAGGAATCGCCAGTGACTCAACCGATACCTGGCATATAAGGTGCCGACCCAAAACGATAGCTAAGTTGGTGGACATAACTTGATTAACGTTTGGGTTTACGGGGAATACAACTGTCTGTAGGTCAGTGAGTTTACAAAACAATTTTTCACTGGTCACTGGGGGGGGGCATATTTTTACCTAAACAGGCCATGGAGTTAGTCAACTGATTGGTAAATGGATTAGAATTAGTGAACTAATGGATATGTTCACCGAGTTACTAACCCATGAATGAACCCAGAGGCCCATGTAAAGACATGTTTGATGTTCTTTGGGTGCTTTGGCGCCCTTGTTTCAGCAAGATACTCTACTATCAACCCACACTAACGACCCCCTGGGCTGTTTAAGTCAAAATTTACCCATTTAACAACCGATTATCATTATATACAGGGAAAATCTCCGGATTCTGAATTAACCAGTGCTTATTAATCCGGGGTCGACTTTATGTGATTTTTCTCTACCAGAAGTTGTTGCATAGCCTTTGTGCCTGAAGCAGAGGGAAGCCCCCAGCACTTGTCACCAAATATACATGGGATCTCCATGTAAATACCTCAACCAACAGGATTATACTTGTAGTGATTACATGGGTTTGTCTGAAGAAAGGGTACCGTAGAATTTCCAAGTCTTTGCCATCATGTTCCCTCTAAAATCTGCAAAATGATCAGTATGGTGCGCACTTTTTCAACATCTCAACTTCCAAAAGTGCTCCGAACATGTGGTGCTTTGTACATTTTGACTTCAAAATGTGCTTCACGCACGACTTTTTCAACATCTCAACTTCCAAAAGTGCTCCGAACCCGCCAGTTTTGAACACTTTTTACTTCCAAATATGTTTCGCGCCACAACGCAATTCACTTTTTCCACATCTCAACTTCCAAAGCTGCTCCGCACCTTGTGGGAGCATGATGTCATTGATCGTTGTTTGATGCACAACCGCAGGCTTCTTGAACTTCGCCCAAAACTGCAGCAATGCCGGCGTTGGTGCAGCAGCATCCGGATCCAGTTGATCCTGCAAAGTAAATTGATTTTTTCAGCAGCGCAATGCAAACATCAATCAAAATGACAGGATCAAAAAGTGCACGGCGTTGTGGCGAGAAGCACATTTTGAAGTAAAAGGCTACAAAACACCTCAGTGTCCCGCTGCATAGTCCGTTCTTCACTCTGTGGGTGAGGGATCAGCCGGACAAGTGTCCGAAATTGAAGCCCTGGTGGGCTGGTATCCGGATGGAACCCAATCTGAAGATGCAAGACACGGTGCAGAGTCTGCATTTGGCTTCCGATACGTTGTCGCCGACGGGAGAGGTGTAAACTCGGATTTTTGTCTGAAGACAATGTGGAAATTTCGACTGTTCATCACTATTCCCAAATGGCAACAGCTTGGGGTATCCTTCTGTGCTGGCCAAGCCCAACTGGAATCGTAGCTGTTGCAATGTCCCAATCCAAACAATCCCAACATGTTTCTACCAGCAATTCCAATGGAGTATCATCCTTTTTTCACATGTATCCCAGCCGATAGAACAATTTTGTTATTGGGTTGGGTTCTCATTTTGACCCATAACCGTCTGCTGCGGGGTTGCATAGGTTTAAATTCAAAATCCTGAAAAGAACACACAGTCCATAGAACTCATGGTTGAGAACTCATGTTTCATGTTCCCATTAAAAGCACACCTAAATTCAGGTTCCCCCTGAGGTTTGGACTACCAAGCTGTTTTCTTTCGATGAGCTTCCTCTTGTCGTGGATAGATCCCCCATTTGTGGCTGGCAAGACCAATATGAACCCCTCTGAATCCCTCGTCCGTAATTTTAAATTCAGTCCATGACCTGGCCACCCAATTCATGAACAAATCCAGCACTAAACCAAGGTTCAATTTGGGTATTCGACATCATCCGGGCAAGGATTCATGGAAAAGTAATAGATAATACAGTCTGGTAAATTAACATAGACCCTGAAAATCACCATTTTTCAGTGGAAACACTCATCTTCCAACCCCTATCTGCCAGGGTCTATGTTAATTTACCAGAGGGTAGTAGATATATCAGGCTTGCTCCAAACCATTATAGAGGGAAATTGATCATTTTACCTCTTTATCAGTCACCTGGCATATGAATCCGCATTGGTCAGGGATGATTCCCCCATCCATAGACCATCATAAGCCATCGCTCCATATCGCTTCAGTGACATTGAAGTGATGTCGTTGGAATTAAGCCATCTGATCCGGAAAAAGGGATAAATCTCATACCTCCCATATGGATGATTATAATTGATTATATATATATATGTGATATATATATATATATGTATATATATATATATTCCAATCACATCCCCATTACACCCCCATTACATCCCCAAGATATATCAATATATACCAAACATGCCACCATTTTACCCCCGTGATTCTTTTGACTCACATGTTGGAAGTTGAATCCAATGTTCAGTATCACAATACCCCAGAAGATGCAGAAAAGACTGAAATTATAACTCTATATTTCAGTGGGATTTTACCAACTTCTATATTTGTGGGGGGTTGCTACAGTGTGAAACAAAGATGCAGAAAAGACTGAATTTATAACTTTTTATTTCAGTGGTATTTTACCAACTTCTATATTTTTGAGGGATGCTAAAGTGTGAAGAAATGTAAACACGATAATAGCTCTTCCTATTCTTATTGTTCATAATCCCAGCCTCATTAAACCCCAGACGGTTAAACCAGAGGTCTTTGATATTATCCCCTCATTATCCCTATAAATCCCTATTGTTGCTGGGTAATCCATGATATTCCCATATGGGTATGGGTCAAAATTCGGTACCCCAATAATTGGATGGTTATAGTACTAAATTAGACTAAAATCCCTAGTCCCCCAGGTCTTAAATTTTGACCCAAACCCATATAACCTTGAACATCTCTTTAACTATTAAGGAACCCCTTCCAAAGCGCAGGCCTCCCCGGTCTCCCCGGTCTCCCCCTGTGCCAAGGGGCCCGTGGACTGGCAGCAACGATCGCCCGCCCTTTTTGCGAGGCCGTCTTCACCAGCTCCAAGGTCTCGTTCAAGGCCTGGGGCCCGTTGTGAACGGAGGACCTGTTGAAACATGTGGGGGTTCACCGTAAGAACCGGTGATTTAGCATTGTTGAATCATTGAATACCCTCTGGTAAACTAACATAACTGTGAAAAATTACATTTTTTTTATGGGAAAATCCACTATTTCTATGGCCATTTTCAATAGCTATGTTTGTTTGCCAGAGGGTAAATCTAATCATCTAACATGGTGATTCAACAAACATTTCAACGCTTTGCCAGAATGTAGCAAGGGCCAACGAGCTTGATTGAAACTGAACAGACATCAACGTTCTATATTTCCAGACAATAAGATGTCAGACATGAAATGACAAGGGGACATGAACCGACCAACAATATCTGATTCACTTTGGCATGACAATGGGACAAATAGTGATACGCATGCCAATGCCTATGGTTTGATAGGCCACAACTGCCAGTCTCTTGGCTCAACGTGCTGAACCTTGGCATACCCTCCGGTAATCAAACGTGGCAATTCGAAATCCCCTATAAATGGTGGTTTTAATGGGAAAATCTCTATAAATGGTGGATTTTCCATTGCCATGTTTGATTACCAGAGGGTAGTACCCCAGTCCATGGACTTGCCAAGAGGACGCACTGTACCACAGAGGTTGAAACCGACCATGGGACAATAGGTCCAGCAGTCAGCAGTGGATCGGCAGATCACACTTGATTGGCAGTGTATCAACAATGTGCTGTCATGGAGAAACTGCGGTGCAAAAGCTAGGCAAACTGCTGCCATTGCACAAGCAACAAGAAAGGCCAAGCATTGTGTCACCCTGGGGGTTCAAAATCATCACTTTGCCTGTGACTTAGATGTGTCATGGCTTCAATCTTGCGGGTGAACTAAATATCGTTGATAACATCGAAAACATGCTGGCTTCACCCATTCTTCCGGCCATGTAGTCCAACTTTTTATTGGTGAATCCTCCCACGTCTTGGGAATGTGTACTCCAAAATCATCCTCATAAAAATTACGTAAATTACAGTCTTATCGTCGAAATTTTGGGGATGTGATTAACTCACTACTTCTGGATAGTCACACCATTGACACAATCTATGGCTAACCTTAGATATGCTACATTTTGCTAAAGATGACTAGTATATCATGATCTCCATTCATGGCACAACCTAAAAACATATAAACTACCAATTCAATTGGGTCAACCACCTATACACCACTATCTCCTTCAATTGCTGCTCATGCCCCTTTGCTAGATGGCAACACCCTATATTTACAATATATCACCATTATACCTCCACTATCTCCCCTTTATCGGCATTCTACTTTGCAAAAGACATTGTTTTTTTCATTGCGACAATACATCCCAAAAGATGCAGAAAAGACTGAATTAACCATTCTGTATTTCAGTGGGATTCTACCAACTTGTATAACCTTTTGGGTGTAGCCTAGAGTTGACAATTACCCTGTGGTTATTTAACATAGCCATGGAAGCCATGGCCCATAGAATAGATGATAAACATGGTGATTGACCTATTAAAAATGGTGGATTTCCATGGCGAACTGTTAAATAACCAGAGGGTATAATAACATACAGAGTAACCATAGTTGTGCATGCTTGTACAAATTCCTATCATTTATTGTTTCATGATTATACGATTATCCAATGACTTCGCCATTAAATAGGATATCCCGTCACATGGTTTTCACAACGGGTGATTATCCCATGAATATCCGATTATCCCATTAAATACCATCTGATTTCATCATCGCAAGCCTCCCCCCTGTTACAAGTTGATCTAAAAACCATAGTAACTAGTTCGGTACATACCATAAACCCAACAGTTATTGGAGTTATGTAGATCCCAATTATATAGGCACCACCTTTTTATCCATGTGGTGATCCCAATCTTGATCCCAGCCATTTTTAAGACAGCCGTATCAGTTCACCCCAGGTTTTCCTCACCTTGGCTGAAGACAGGGCATCACGGATCAGCGTCACATAGGGATGCATGGGAGGGATCTCCAGTTCTTTCGCTTCCCTTGGATGAGGAGCAACGATGGAGATGTGATAGAAATAGTTTCTAGAAACCGTTAAACCCCCAGAAGTTGAGGTTGGAAAACTCATGGTTATACTTATTATATATATATATAATGATATTATATGTCTAACGATTTCTAATCGATATAAGCAACATGGGGTGCAGTTGAGGTTAGAGATAGAGATGCCCATGATTGGAAAGCCCATAAGTTGGGATATAACCCCTATAATGAACTGGGCATCATGGGTTTCGACTGGTACCTGTAGCATGGAGCAAAAGAACACCTTCTTTCTTCTCCGATGTGACTATCGCCTCTCCATTTCCGCTCACCAGGATCATTCCTATGATTTCACTGTTGGATCTTTGCAGGCGTCTTCCGATGTGCGAAGTTGAGTTGCGGAGAAGTATTTGTAATATTTTTTTTGCCTTTTTAGGAATTGACTTGAATCAGGGTGTCTCTTTCCTGAGAAAAAACATGTTGGATTGCCTAGTAAAACGCAAGGAAAATTGTCTTTACCTTGAAATCCATGATTTGTCCAAGGAAGCTTACCAAAAAAACATGGGTCTTAAGAGTGTGATCACTGCAGTTTGCAGAACATGATGCTGATCGGTAGTAGATGGAATTGATGGGTGGTTTATGCCATTATTTGTAGGGTTTCAACAATCCAAGGTGGTGCAGGATTTCTTCCCTTCACAGAATCTCCACAAATCATGGTGCGCTTTGCTTCTGGACCATCTGCTTCAGACAAAGTCCTGCATTCCAAACGACAACATAAACAAATATTCTACAAACGAATTAAGAAAAACATATAATATGCACCTGCACATGTTTGATGTTTGTATCATCCCCATCTTGGCCAATTGCTCACAACTATAGAAGGTTTCAGATGCTTCACACACCTGCTTTGCCGCCGAGTTTCGAGACACCCAACAAGTGGGTGAGGTAGCCAGGTGGAACTGCAGTCAGGGGGGACCAAAGCGCAGCTGGATGGGAGAAAATCTACAGGAAACCATGTGGAGGTGTTTCCATCAATGGGGGATCCGCAATAGCTGGATGATTTATTATGGAAACAATCTCATCAACATGGATGATTTAGGGGTACCGCCATTTCAGGAAACCTCCATGTCTTTTACCCTCAACAGATAAGGGTTTCATTACAGTTCCCCTTAACAAATCCAATGATGGGGCCTGAACTCAACCAAAACTATGATGTAGCACTGTAGCACCGGCACCAATGGACCAATCTAATTGTTCCTTTCAGGTATAAAACGATCCATTTTGTGGGGTTGAGAATTGGTTGGTTCCCAGCTCCCCTGCTAATGGTTCAACTTCTAGTGGTTGTGTATAAAGTACCATTAACATCCATTAACCCCCACACAAAAACAGAAATGCAAGGGAATGGCTGAGAGCCGCCTTGAGAATCTCTTGACCCGTACGAAACCGAAACGAGGCTTTCAAACCACCTTAACATTGTTTCTTCGCCCTGCCAAAGGGAAATCATGAATTTTGCGTAGGGTATATAGCAATACCAAAAAGGGGATGTCACAAACAAGGGGGCCTTGAGAAACCAACTAAGAGCATCTAAGAACTACACATTCTAACCTTCAATGCCATTTTGGGCACAATAACGCTCCATACTACACCATTCTGGGGAATATCAAACACATTCAATGCAATCAATTCACGGTTGATCTTGCCTTTGAACCCCCCTCTGCTCGCCATAGCATCATTTTGGCTGGCGACTTAATTTTCATATGCTTGCTTGTGTTTTGGCAATGTGGTAAATCAATTCCCCATGAACAAAGCGTATGTGGGTGTTCAATCGTTCAAAAAAAAAAAACATTCCTTGAGCAGTCAGTTTACTCAAAATATATCAGCCAACCACTGTTTGTTTCTCTGGTCCTCTGCCTAGCCACTTCAACTAGTAGTTGGGTGTGCCGATATGTTCTTACAACTCACGGACTTCCATGGACAAAACACGCCCACGTTTAGAATCCAAGAAGAGTAATCCACTATGGCTAAACTATCACAATTGTTGTTGATATGTTGCTGATAATACATCCATTGTTGTTGGTGAAATTCACACATGCGGATTCAAATGCAGTTGGGTAACGTCAGAGTTAAATCCCATTCTGTGCTCAGAAATAGCTCAAAACATCAATCTATGGTATATGAGATTTTAAGAGTGAACTGGATAGCATGTTTCCAAACACCCGAGCTGTGCCCAACAATCGCTTGTCCCACCGAGCTGTACCTACAATACCCTGCGGGGCCCACCACTTTTGGGTTGGGTTATGTTCCCATATAACTATAGAAGACCACGGACATATCAACCATCCAATTGTTAGCCTAATTCTTCCAACAATCTCAGCCATTATCTGCTTATACTTTCCCATCATCAATTGTGTTTTTCGCCTCCAATATGCTCTGAATCTGCTTGAAACCAAAGAAAAAACATTGCACAGTATCATTTATACATCCCCTTTTGTCTTTTGGCAAAGTTATTTGAGTAGATGTTAGTCGTTAGTTTCATTCTCGAACTTTATTTAGAATGCTTGATGTTTAATTTCACCCAGTTTTCCGTTGATTTGCGTGGTATTTAAACATACTTCCCCATTTTTGTTAGCGGAATTTCTATGATTTTCCCATGTTTCCTGATGGATTTTCCCGTTTATCAATGGATGAAGCCGTTGCAAAAGCTGGGCGAAAAATCACCTGCCGCCTGGATCTCGTCTCTTGGCGGTCCAGGCATTTTCATCCTCGAGATCTTGCAACCGTCGCCTTGAGGTGCCAAAGGTGCGCCCGTGTTTGATTTTGTTTGGGGGGGGAATAGCATGGAAAAATGGTTGGGACACAAGTGGATATGACTAACGAATATTCTATCATGTTTCAATAACTGGCGCTTTCGCCTTCATCCAGGTTGGATTACAAGAGAATTGTTGCAGCAGTTGTAAGGAGAAAGCACCAGCAACAACAGCAACTATACTAGCTACATAACAATTGGAAACCCGGAAAACATTGTCAAAATACCATCTATACCATCCTGGAAACACTTTTCTATCTTTTTTGGGGGTGCTCTAGCTCTACAAGTGACTTTTGAATGCTTGGATAGGTATAGATGTATATGACCGGAATTCGTGATTTGTGGTCAGCAACTGGGGTATATCCAAAAACATCCTACTTGTGATTGGGGCTCGAACCCATTTACTAACCACATATCTGATTCTGGAAACACCTAAGTGGATTCCCACCCTCTCAGAGCCCACACAAGGTTTGAAAAGTGTGTTATTAGTGATTCCACCCACCAAACATACCGTTATACTCATACTCCCATCGTAAGTCTATTGATTGCTTGCTGAAACGTCTATTTTGTGGATGGTTGAAGCGCCCATACTTTGTTGGTTGAACCGCCGTTTTGATGGTTAGTGGATGGACAAAGATCCAACGCGTGATATCGCCGCTCATTTGCCTTTTTTTCCTCCTGTAAATAGGGTACCTCTAAATCCACTGGTTGATCATTAGTTTCCACATTCAAGTTGCAATTTTATGAGGTTTACTCCCAATTTTCAGACAGCATCATATCATATGTTTGCTTTTACATCCATGAATATCCCCACGATACTCCAGCTATGGTTAAAAACCTGATACCCTCTGGTAGACCCATCTAGTTCGATGATATACCCATTAAACATGGTGATTTTCCAGCTCGCTATGTTGAATTACCAGAGGGTAGTTCCCTGATGTTCCTGAGACAAAAACATATCCATGAGATCTTTGACCAAGTCACACCATTCCTCTCAACTGCAGAACCTTGGAGACAACCAATGGGTGGAGTTGGATGATTAAATTTGAATGATAGCACCCCTATTTCTGAGTTGGTACAACCCATAATTTTGAGGTGGGAAGACCTATGACAAACCAGTTTCTCAACCAGGGTTGTCAATCTCCAGGTCTTGTTGGTTATATCATATCCGTTTTCCCTGGTTTCGCTACAATGTGAGGCCCCCTAGATAGCTAAGTTGGTTTATAACTCCAATAACTATGGTTTATGATACTTATAACTATACTGAATGGGGTTTATAAACCAACTTATAACTAGGGGGCCTCACATTGTAGGTTTTTTTGTTCAAATGGAAACCAAATTTTCCAGGTTTGTAAATTGGAGTAATTCAGTGTAATTCAACCAAATGGATGACTTTCTCTGAAACTGGGGTACCCCAACCCTGTCCAAAGCCAAATGAGCAATTACAGTTAAGGCCCTTTACCAATGATAAATGGATAAAAATGGGATTGTACATGCCATAAATGGGGTTATAACTGACTTGTAGGTGGTGAAGGGCCATAACTGTAGAATTGCTCAAAATTGCCTAAACTTGTCATATTCACCACCATTCACCACCAGCTGTGGTAAACATTTGCCGTTCCTCTGGGAGAGGTGTCTGAGCATAAGGCATACAAAAATCCAATGGTCTATCATCATTTTCCCTAATACATTAATATTCGGTTGATTTTTTTCCATTAGGCACACCCAAATATCATGATCACGATTATCTATCCTACTTACGTCCGACTATATTCCCATGTCAGTTTGATGAATCACCATAAATCCCTATCAATCACCATAAAACCCCAAATAAATCCCATAGGAATCACTAGTCATATCCCCAACAAAAACTCTTCCCCAACTCAGATCCTAATCTCACTGGATTGGTTTAAGGGAAAATTTACAGGAAACCTCTATATATATTTGATGCGGAAAACCATGGTTTCCTGTAGATTTTCCCTGAAACCAATCCAGTGATAATCCGAGGAGCCAGTTGCTCCGTCTTGCTGTGCTCCTCGCCACTCACCAAGGCCTGCCACTGTTTCGGTGGCTATCGGTGGCGCGAAAGTCATGGAGAAGCCAGGTGATTTTCACGCGAAGATCATGGGAAAAATAGTGGTCAGTGGTAAATCATAACATTTTTTTGATATATAATCATATATAATATAACTTTACCATCATAACATGGTTGATAACGTTGATAACGGTTGATCATCTTTGATATTGGTGATTTTTGGGAATCTTACCGACGATAAGAGGGAAAAAGTACGGGGTATGAGCAACAGTTCATGGGATTATAGTGGGATACAGCGGGTATGTAGTATCAGGAAATAATGGAATTATATTCAGCAACATGGGTATTTCCATCAAAATTGGGTGGTAAAACAAGGGTTTAACAGTTTAACCATCTGGGAATGGGAATGAATATAGCCAATATGATACTAACACCCAAAACCAACAATATTAATGGGATAATTTAGACGTCGATTCATACTCTCGGTTGTACTTGTACCTGACAATGAGATTGAAGGAGTAGCCAGCTATATACCTAGACGCCCAAGATACATAGAATGAGTGTTTCGATTGTTTTGGCCCAAGCATCGAGTACTTTGCCAACACTCATTGCATACCAAAAACAGATGAGAAACGAATGCAATGCTACATATAAAGAACTTGTTTTGGGTACTTTGCCCGGTAGTTGCCCTAGCTTACCAAACATAGAAAAAAAACAATGAACAACACATAAATCAAACTATGGCTTGATTCACCCTATTTCCCACTTACCCAGGTCATGGTCGCAGGCTGTGCCGACACCCGTGATTTGGCGCAGAATTGCTTCGATTTGAAACTGAAGATCAGTCTGACCAGCCCCTCCGTCTCCGAGGCATGAGCCCGAAACAACAGCATGATGTCGTTTCAAAGGTTGCCATTCGGAGATTGCAGTCTGTGATTGATTAAAACCGGTGGAACTCCTTCCGATCTCGGCCAAGAATGTTGTCTGCTGACGAATGACGGAGGAACACATCCACTCACTCACTCACTCACTCACTCGCAGCGGACGGATCCATCAATCCAAGCTGAGCAAGCTGAGCAATCCAAGCTGAATCCAAGCTGAGCAGAGGGCCTCTTCGGACCCCGGCGACACTAAGCACAAGACTGGCTGGCACGGTTCACGCCAGCACTGGAGTTCAGAAAGAAAAGTGAGCCCACCCATTTGTCGGCGGCTCATCAAAATCAACAGGCTACGGCTTCACTCCCTTTCCTCTCACTGGCCTCAAAGAGCTACTGCAAGGCATCTAGCATCTCCTGGAGTTGTCTTT